>VDFB02221278.1:0-13182 GCA_007258455.2 Sequoia sempervirens | reverse complement strand
AGCTGAGATTGTCCCATCAAATCCAATCCAACCAAAATCCCATCCCACTTGCCCAAAAACACAACACTCAAACAAAATCAATCATTCAGATGTGTCCCATCAGTCAAATCCATGCACACCACTACTAGTGCCTTCTCTATTTTTCCACCTGCAACCACCAAAACAATGGTGTTAAAGCCACCAAAATCACCTGAGAAGAAAACAAGGATTGCATGTCATAAATACATACAAACTCTACAATTGAAGGCACTGAATCAAGTTTTCAAATTTGAAAAAAAGGACAGAAATTAAAGACTCCATACCAAACCAGCATTGAACTTATAAAGAGATTTTCAAATTCAAAAATGCATTACTCAATCTCTTCCAATTTCCATTTAGCACATCCCACTTTCATATTTAGTTCTACATTTTCCTAGAGAAAGATGAAAAAAGACCAGAGGCAGCAACAATAGCACCCTACGAAGCTACAGGTATTATACTGCTACTAATTATTTATGCCTAGAGATGCCAACCTATTGTATGCTATGAATATGTTTTCCACAAATTTGTAAATATACGGGGTTTCACACTGATGTTGTTTACATTGGGTTTTTCATTTATGTTATTTATGCCTCAGAATGTAAATATGTTGTATGTGATGTCAATGTTTGTCACAATAACTTGTAACTCAATATCTAGGGTTTCAACTTACACTATTTATGAATGTCAAGTCATTTCAGTTCAATTTCAGGGTTTGTTTTTATATTCTATATGCCTAGGAATATAGAGCAGTTGTATGCACTAAAAATGTTTGTCACTCACTACCCTGTAACGCAGTATATGGGGTTTCACCTTTTACTGTTTATGAATGTCAATGCAGTTATGTTAAATAATGCATTACTAGTTCTTTGCTAGTTGGGTTTTTCATTTATATTCTTTTTGCCTTGGAATGCAATTATGTTTGTATGTGTTGTCAATGTTTTTTACAGTAACTAATTCTACTGCTACTAATTCTTTATGCCTAGAGATGCCAATCTATTGTATGCCAATTTGTCACAATAACTTGTAACTCAATATCTAGGGTTTCAACTCACACTATTTATGAATGTCAAGTCATTTTAGTTCAATTTCAGGGTTTGTTTTTATATTCTAATATGCCTAGCAATATAGAGCAGTTGTATGCACTAAAAATGTTTGTATGTGTTGTCAATGTTTGTCACAGTAACATGTAACTCATTACCTGGGGTTTCAACTTACACTATTTATGAAAGTCAAATCATTTCAGTTCAATTTCAGGTTTTTTTTATTCTATATGCCTATGAATATAGATCAGTTGTATGCACTATAAATGTTTGTCACCATCTACCATGTAACTCAATATCTAGGGTTTCAACTTATATTGTTTATGAATGACAATGCATTTCTGTTAAAAAATGCATTACTCATTCTTGGCCAATTGGGTTTTTCATTTATATACGTTATGCCTTGGGATGCAAATATGTTTGTATGCATTGTCAATGTTTGTCACAATAACATGTAACTCATTACATGGGGTTTCAGCTTACACTATTTATGAATGTCAAGTCATTTTAGTTCAATTTCAGGGATTTTTTATTCTATATGCCTGTGAATATAGATCAGTTGTATGCACTATAAATGTTTGTCACCCTCTACCCTGTAATTCAATATCTGGGGTTTCAACTTACACTGTCTATGAATGTAAAGGCAATTCAGTTCAATTTGTGGGCTAATTTATTTATTTTCTATATGCCTGGGAATATAGAGAACGATGTATGCATTGTAAATGTTTTTCACCCACTACCCTTTAACTCCATATTTGGGGTTTCAACTTATATTGTTTGTGGATGTCAATGCATTTACGTTTGGCTCTACACAATTCATTGTTCGGCTCCGCACTCAAGAAAGCCCCCTTTTTCTTTTAGTTGAGGTTTTCTACCTCGCTACACTTGTACCATTGTCTTTCATTTCAACAATGGTTAATGAATGTTCATTCATGTCTCACTAACCTAATTGTGCACTATATATGTATAAATACACACACACACACACACACATATATACATATGTGTGTGTGTGTGTGTGTTTATATATATGTGTGTGTGTGTGCATAATATATATATGTAGTTTTTCCAATTCGTAGTATATATAGAATGCAATTGTTACACTGTCAACATGCATATATTCAATAATAACAAATTGTTCATGCAAATTAAAGACAATTGCATTACAAACTCTCAACAATTGCATTACAAATTGTTCATGGATACCAAGCATTGCATTGCATACTGTCAACATGCACATTAAAGAAAAGAAAAATGTTCATGCATCACTATGACTTCAATGGTGTTCAATTATTATTATTTTCATTGCTTCAAACATCCTTTTTAATATCTGCAAGTGCAATCTAAAGGTAAAATGAGGTCCAATCCAACAAATAAGACTGCAAAGATAAAGTCATGTACACGGAAAAAGACAGTAATAGTCCCCCCTGTGTATGAACCGATTGTAGAAGCAAACAACATTCCTCAACCTGTTGAGGCAGTCCCAAAGATTGTTGCACTTGCAATCAAGTGAGCAAGAGCATCAAAAGAAAGGGAATGGTCATCAAAGGACATGGATAGGACCCTAGAGGATGTTGAAACTAATGGGATGTTGATGAGAGTTGTTGCCAAGAAATGGAAAATCCCAACTACTACACTGAGCAATTGGTTAGGCGGCCTCACAACTACTTCAAAGAAGGTTCCTCCAATAGTCCTAATAGCATAGGAGGAGGGTTTGATTGTAAATTGGTGCACAGATATGGCAGATGTTGGCCACAGGCTTGAGATTATCATGGTGGACTGAATTCAAGAGGCGCCATCTAGAATTGACCTTGCGCACAGCTGAAGGTCTCAACAAAGATAAGTAAATAAACCTAAGACCCCCAGTAGTAGCTAAATTTTACATAACGCTGACAACATCATATGAAAGTAACTCGTATGGTCCAAGCAAAATATGGAATTGTGATGAAACAGGGATTCAAGCAAGCACAAATGGAACAATGAGGGTGTTGGCATGACGAGGTAGCAGGAATGTCTCATACATAATTCTGAAAAGCCGAGAATGGATAACAATTCTCTGTTGTGTTAATATAGTTGGCCAAATTATACCTGGTTTCTATATGTTCAAGGGAAATACATAGATAGAGAATTACATTGTTAAGTGTGAACCACTAGCATGTATGGAAACCCAAGCACACGCTTGGATGACAAAGGATATTTTTTTAGACTGGTTGAAACATTTTTGTCTCTCGGTTCTAGTGGGTATCACCAAATAATAGGCACCTTCTAATTTTTTATGACCATGGAAGTCATGTTGCACTGTCAACTATCCTAGAGGCAAGGAGGTTAGGCATTGACCTCCTTACATTGCCTGCCCATACTTCTCATGTGCTACATTATTTAGATGTTAGCATGTTTGCACCATTCAAGGCATATTTCAAATCAGAATGAGCTACATTTCTCACTAGATTCCCAAATATTGATATTAGAAGGGCGGAATTGGTGGAGTTAGGCAGCAAGGCACTAAGAAGAGCATTGACACCATCGAACATAAAAGTTGGCTTCAAAAGTATGGGGATATGGGCCCTCAATTCTGATGCACTCGTGGGCAACATGCATCCCAGCGAGACGTATGGGATCGATGACATAGAGGATGCTTTTGTAGTGCAGAAAATCCTTAGTCTTTCAAGACTTGTTGTTTCAATAGATGAAGTGTCACAAACATTGTAGGGTGCAACAGATACACTAGTAGAATTCGGAAAATAAATGACTACGTGACTAAAACTTTTAGTCACAACAACTAAAAATGACTAAATTCTACTAATTTTTTGCAACTCAGCTATAAATGAGTAAATAAATGAATATTTGGTTGTTGACTAAAAAATTATTTAGTCACACAAATAAAAATGACTAAATAGTTAGTCATTTATTTATTCAAAATCCATTTGAATAAATCATTTAAGGAATCAAGAATCAATAGCCCACCAAAATACTCTAAAACTTTAATAAACATACTCTAAAACTTTCGTCAAGATCTTATTTTCAGGCGTAGCCTACCAAAATGGAGTTTTCATTTTAATAAACATACTCTAAAACCTTCTCGAAACCTTATTTTCAAGCATAGCCCGCCAAAATGGAGAAGTGTTTGAGTAAAGAATGACAAAGAATGGTAAGGATATGTGCATGATAGGAGGCATAGAATTCATTGTTGGTTATCTCATTCTTGCTCTGCTCAACAAGGGTTACATTATTCGCGCTACTATTTGTAATCCAAGTATTTAATTGAAATATATTTGCATAATTTCAAATTCCTTCAGATGCTTTTGAAGTATCAATGTATCCTATATAAGGTTTAGAATGATTTATTTTAATTTAAAAAAATAAATAAATGATGTATTTTCCTATGATTAGATAATGTGGAGATCTCCTAAATTTGCCCCAGCTCACTGTCCTCTTTGGCACTGTATTCATTACTCCAGCAACTAGGGTTTTGCATGTGACATCTTTAATATCTTCATGACAGTGGCTTTTAAATAGATCTCAGTCTTTTCTTTAATCTTTATCATGGTAACCTAATAAATCTAGAGCATTTTTTCTTTCAGATTCAATCCTGGTGTTGGAAATTGATGATGAAGTTCTTGGATAAATATTCCAGGGTAGTTATTATCTATTTCAACAAATCTTCTAAAGCATAGTCACTAAGAAACTTCAGTTCTGCCCCTGTACCTCTACCTACAACTCTAGAGTCTTATATTTAAATGGGATATAACATGTACCATTATTATATATTCTTGTATCCTATTTTAAAATGACACCCTTGTCTCCATATGCCATATTTCCATATGATTGGCTATAATATTTGGATAAATAACTAAACTATCGTGTGTTATTGATAAAACCAGTGGCCATATATAATGTCAAACTTGAACAAATAGAGAAATGGCTCTCACTGATACAATTCAATAATAGGATAGCCACAGGTCTAAGAAATCAAATAATTATGGTCACACATTATTGCCTTGGGAGGAAAATACATGCCAAGAAATTAATAGATGCTCTGATAGACTGATACCACTTGGTATGCTCCTAGGGAATTTTGATATAACCCTTAGTAGGTAAATATAAATGAATATAGTACTTTGGATGTAGGTTGATTGGGATATTCTGCTTACTTCTGCACTTGTAAAAAAGGTTGACATTTGGGTATAAAGTTTCAACATATATGGCAAATGTTAACACATTGGTACTTGACTTTTAATTATAGGGTTACATGCATAATGAGTGGAATTATCTTCATTTTTTTTTAGAATTATAGGAAGTTTTTGGTGTTTCAAGTTTATTTTTGCATGGTATCTATGAAAATGCAGTATGTTACTTGTAATTCATAAATTGACATTTTGGGCTATATAAGCCTTGTGATTTATAGTGCTAAAGTTTAAAGATAGGCAAAATGAAATTAGTTATTTAAGGGTAATGTTCTACAATTTTGTAAATATTGATAGTTAGTCACTATAGGATAGATCATAGCAATACTGCTAATACTAATACTACTACTAATAGCTTCACTACTGTTATTCCATTTTTATCCTTTTGATTCAAAACTGCCTTCTAAAAAAATTAATTGTCATGTTTTGAAAGGAATAGAGTTCTCGAATTAGTAAGTCTCTCAACTCCATCATGAAACCATGTGAATTTTTGTTTTTGTAGCAAGGGATGAAGGTTGTTAAAAGTATAAAGGGGATAAAGGCTACATGCAGGGCTTAAAGAGTTTAAGCTTGTTAATACTTTGATAATGTCAAAACCACGTTACATGATTTTGGAGGGAAGCTACAATTGATAATTGTTTGATTTTTGATGTGAATAGTCCAAAGCACTTTAGGGTTTTTATCTGTTGGGCCTCTCCTTATGAATATACTTTCATGGTAGTCAAGGTTGTAATAAGCTTTCAATGGAGGCCTGATGTAGGGGCACCCTAATCATGTTGGGAAACTTTGGGTTTTTTTTTGGCTTGATTTATGTAAATAAGGTCATTTGAGACCATCCTAAGTCAATCTAGGACCATTTTGGGTCATTAGGTGCAATGTAGGCAAAAGATGTAAAGTTGCTCAAATGTTGTCAATGTAAATTTTGCAATATTTGTTAACAAACAGTTGTGGGTCGGTTGGAGGTTGGTAAATGGTTGTAACAGCATAGATATGACTTGTAAGCATGAATCCCAAGGTTGGAAAAAGTTGGAATGAAGAAAACTTTAATTTTGCATGTTCTAATTTGTGTTTTCTTGTAAAAACTGACTGTTCTTTCATGTTGTACAGAATTGTACTTGTTTGTACAGCCTGGAGGTTGATTGGAAAATTTGCAGGAGTTCTTTACCTCTCTAATGCTTTTTGTTTGACTCAAATCCATTGAGTTTTGCAAAATTTATAAGCACTTTTGTAAAAACTGCCATAAACCCTACCTAGGGTTTCCAACCTTTGAAATAATGCCATAGATAGAGATTCCACCGTGGGAAAATGTTGAAAACTTGTGGAAAATTCTATCCTATTATCATCCATGTCCCTGCAAGATTGGAGACCATTATTTGCATGTGTGTAAGAGATATTCTTGACAGTCTGTTTCATTTCCTCAATGGGATGGTCCTAAAACCCTCCATGGTGATTGTTTGATAAGTTCCTTGCATTATCTCATAAAGTTTGATCTCATAGTTGTTGTTTCATGTTGTTGAAATTCATTTTAGGCCAAGGATGCAAATGAGCAAGTCATTCCTTGTGTTGATTGAGTGATGGGGTTTGTGTGTGCCTTGTGACAAGAAACCATAAGTTGGGAACATTGTATTACAAAATTTTAAGTCCTAAAAGTTTGAGAGCCTTTATGTTATGTTGAAACAAGTCTGAGACAATCAAGAACTTTATGTTCACATTGATTTCTTCCTTGTTTGTGATGTTGGTCATTTGCATTGTTGAGTACAAGCCATTGTTTGAATGAAGCCATTATTGTGTGGTGCATTGATGGAAACAAGTGTTTTGGTCAAGAAGTGTTTGTAAACCATGAAAAGCGTTGGAACAAGCCTTTTCCAATCAAGACCAACTGATTCCATGATAATCTATTCATTGATTTCCCATTAAGTCATGTTAACAATGTTGTCAAGAAGCACCAAAATACCTAAGTGATTGTTTGGAGGGATTGTTTGGTTCAAGAGGGTTTGTGAGTCACCAAATGTGTTGGAGAGTATTGAAACTTTGCTACCCCCACTATTCCAAGTTATTCCACCCTTGTTGGAGTGTTTTCCTTCCACGAATGCCCTATAGGCTAGGTTGTCAATGGTGACAAGGTGTACTAAGAAGTATCATGCATTGCTTTCAATGAAACCTATGCAAGAAGTGTGTTGAAACAATCCATTTGTGTTAGGATCTACCCTTGCTCTGCATCAAGGCCTATGTTGGTTCTAGAATATCTGCCTACAATTTTCCTTCATGAAAAAGGAGCAGTCTCATAGTATCAACAATAAGAGGGTACAGATTTTATCCATATCTTAGGAGGTATCTGTGGGTCAATAATCTAAAGTTCTAAACATTAAGGATCTAGATGTGTTATGTGCAAAAGCAATATAGATGATAAATAAAAAATGGGCATTAATCATAGAAAGAAGCATGGGAAAGATATTAGAACCAGAACATTAAAGTTTATTAATATCTGAATATGTGCATTCCATGCATGACATATTGTCAGGGGAGAGATGTATCATTGTTTATATTCACTAGCTATGTATATGTTATGATTGTGCTTATCACATTACTTATTCTACAGAATCTAATGATAGAAATGTATACATATTGTTACAAATCTGTTGTCCCTAATTTTTAACTTGTTAAAAATTGGGATAACCTATTAAAATTTTGAATAAAATTGAATATTTTCTCTCCTAAGGCACGTTTTACGAGGTGTAGAGGTTGAAAATTTTCATTTTTAGATCCATGGTTCCCTTAGATATCCTTTTTGACTCACTCTTGATCATTTTCATAAGTTTCTGGGTCATTTTCCTTATGTTTTTGGTCAATTTCGGGTTTCTGGGGCGTCACTGCAAGTAGGGGTTTTGGTTTCTTATTACAAGTCAGTAATAGGAACTTTTTACCTCTATTGCAAGTGATTGTTTTTAAAAAAAATTCATTTTAAGTCATTTGTAGGAACTTTTAGAGCACTTCACAAGTTACCTTTTTTAAAAAAAAAAATGAACTTGCAATATGTCTTTAAAATCCCGATTTCACTTAAGTTAGTAAAGCTAGTAAAGCAATATGTGATGGTTAATATAAAGATAGTAAAGTTGAAACTATGCCAAGCTTCTGACACTTTCAAACAAAGTTTGGAATCTATGGAAAGTGATTTGAATATTTGGTATGCTTTGAATGAAGAACGTTTGGAAATCTTATGTGCCAATGCAATAATACCAAATAGAGAAATGTATATTGAGACTGAAGAACTCCTGTTAAATAAAACATTGGTATTCAAAGAGCTCATTTCAGATATATAGGTTGCTCAAGAGATAGTGGTTGAAGCAGAACAGGATATCATTTCAAGCTTTGAAAAGAAGTCTTGCAAGCTAGAAGATCAAGATGGTGAGATACTTCCTGAGGATGCCATACTTTCAGCATTAACAACAAAGTTTCATCAGAAGTTAGAAGTTGAAACCTTCACCGTGCAGTCCATCAGCAGATTTGTAGATCATCATGCATTTCTTAATAAGATGCAGATTGCATTGGAAGAGCATCGATTGTCAGTCATCAGATGTTGTGACACCATTATCAAAACAGTTGTTGTTGCCAAGAACACTCAAGGGCCAAATCCTGATGAACTACAGAATTCCATTCATAAATTTCAATGTTTCAAAGATGGCCACGGAAATAATTGAAGTGTTATTTAATTTTCAGTTTTGTTCCTTTTGGACAAATTACATGTAAAGTCAGAAATTGTAATTACATGTAATCAAATTACAAATCAAAATATATTAGGACTGTAATTTGGAATAAGTCAATTGCAAGTAGTTAGTAGTTGAAAGAATTTATCAAGTTAGTTGGGATCCTCCCACCTTTTTCTCATGACTTCTCTCCTATAAATACTTAAGGGGGTCTTTTGTAATCTTTATCTTTTTGGCAATAGAGAGAACTCTGCAGAAATTTACAACAAAGAAGACTTTGTGCTTTGTGTATGTAAACCTGATTTTCAAGTAATACAAGGAAGGAATATAAGATTTCAAACTTTGTGTTGAATCTTATTGCATATTATTACTGTGTTCTTATATCATAGTAGTATATTTTTCTGAGTTTTTCTTGAAAAATTGTAGAGTTGTTGTGGAAAGAGTTTAGTCTGATTTCTTGCAGTCTTTGTGCTGCAAATTTGAAGGACTAAATTATGTTGGAAATTGTGCCTCAACTTGCTGGCTTGTATCACTGTTCAAGTCTTCATTGTCGATCGATCGCTGGAGTTCCTAAGTTTGTAACCTTGTCGCGAAGTTTGAAAGTTTTGTAATTTCCTAACTAACCGACTTCCTTCGTTGTCGTGGCATTTGGGAACTTTCTAACCGACAATGGGAGTTATGAAGTTTATTTTTTCTCTGATTGAGCGACAAGCCGACGAATGTGGAGACCACTTGGGATTCCAGGAGACTTGTTGAGAATAATGTAAATTCCTAGCTTGATTCTCTGGAAATGCACAAGCAGTGAACGCGTGTCATGGTGGAGACCACAAGGAATGACCAACAGTTCAATGTGATGAACTTCGATGTAACCTCTTGCCGATGGTGTTTCTCTTGCCGATAGACTGGTCGGAGTAATATGAACTGTAACGCCCGGCAAACCCCAGAGAACACACAATAAAAAAAAAAAAAAACAATAAAATTAAACATGCAATAACATTAAACCATAACCACATAGCATATTACATAGCATTAACACACTTAGTTCTCTCGGGGCACGCGAGGTTACATCGCAACAACTAAACGGAAATAAAGATAAAGATTACAACATAACCATTTATATAATAATAACCAAGAATAAGGACACATCCATTAACCATGATGCGAGAATAATAAACATCACATAATACATCCATAATAAATCTCTTAATAAAGATACAAATGATCCTAACTATTACATCATGTTTTAATGTTACATTACAATCTCATGATAAATGAATTACATTGAATTTCCCAAACATGTGGGATGCTACAAATACAATGAAATCTGAAATACAAAGGAATATTGGTACAACTCCAACTGCGGAAATGCTGAGAAGACAAGATGCTGATGGGGAACCCAACGGGTGCGGAGCACGTTCCACCCAACCATGTGAATTACAAGTAACTCACCCCCCATGCTCAGAGGTGACGAGGAAGAGAACCCAACCATGAATGCCAAACCGACTCAACAACAACATAGTACAAAAAACTACAACTCAAGGCATACAATGAAACAACCATCGACGTTCACAAAATCACATAACAAGTTAAAACTATGAAACTCATCACAATTAAACAAAGTATCACCAATTATACAAGTAACAAGATAGCAATCATAAACCAAATTCACAAGAATCAGAAACAACATAAAGATACAATATCCAGAGGCATCTACAAACAAAGCACAAGGGTGTCAAGTGGAGAGTGTCATCGCATAGCTCTCATGGGATTCTCCTGGCCCTTCCTCCAACTGAGGCGCCGGCACCCATCTATGGATCTCCTGGCCCTTCCTCCTAACTGAGGCGCCGACACCATAGGGTAGCTAATGCAGAGCCAATAATCTCTCATGAAGACGAGACTACGACTTTGCCGACCACAGCCTTCTCAGTCTATCACTAGTCTATGGTAGCCCTAATGATTAGATGAGGAATCCAGTTTTAATTATCTTGTGTGTTTTACTACCCATCCCCCTAAATTCTATTGTTTAGGTTATCACTTGTTTAACTACTCTTACATGGGTTATCCTGAGCCCTTCCTCATTCCGAGGCGTCGGCGCCCACGAAGAGCCACTCTCCCTATGACCCTTAACATATCTCAAATCGGCAAGGGTTGAACTAGCACATAAAAACACAATACTCAAATCAACACATGTGAGGCATTATTCCTCTTGCAACAACACATAACAAAAGTCCAAAGAAACCGTTCAACCCTTCCAAGCATAAACCATTAAGCTTCAAAACCAAAGGTATAACTAAGATGAAGACAACTTCAAAAATAAACATGCCTCTGGACTAGGGTTACAAGACAATAGGGTTCCCACATAAACAACACTAAGCAATAAAGAAAAACATAACATAAAAGAAAACTCACATTAAATTTTGCAAGGTTGCACAATTAAGTTTGATTCCAATCCCAATTAAATAGCTAAAATACAATTATCTCAATAAGGTCCACAATCACAACTAAAAGCTAATTCTTATCTAAACAAATTTGTTTAACCAAAATAATAATTAAACAGTGCCCTTTTTAAAATATATCAAGATTACCTAAATATAAACAAAATTGAATATTTGAATCCAATACAAAATTACATTCTTAGAATGTAATAAATTAACATTAAAATTAATTATAATTCCATTTTTGAATAAATAATATCAAATAAAATGATTATAATTCTATTTCTTTTTTTTAAATAAAACACATTAAATTATATTTAAATATATATATATATATATATAAATATATATATATATACATATATATATATATATATATATATATATATTAAAAATATATAATAAAAAAAAAAAAACAAAACAAAATAAAACATAAAAAAAAGGTCGCATCCTACTCACGCGCAACTTATTACTACTGCGCAGGAAACTACGTGGCGTATCGAGGGGTATACGCTTGGCTTCCCTTCTACCCTCCCCTATACAATGCATTCATTTCTTTTATATTTTTTTAAAAGAAAAAATTTGATATAAAAACATAGAAAATACGCTTTTACAGAGATTTGAAATTATAAAATTCATTCCTTGTCAGGCGTACGGCCGACACACAGATTCACATAATAAAAATAAATAAACCAAATACTATATATATATATATTAACATCCAGAATAAAAGTACAGAGGGTAAAATACAGATAACAGAATAAAATACAGAGCAATGAATAATTCATACATAATTATATATTTACAAACCCTCAAATTTATTATTCTCAATAAGGAAATCATTTTTCCTTAAATGCTATTATTGTTAAGTTGAACATTTCAGAAGCTAAAGGTTTTTGATTTGATAGATTGGAATCAGTTCAGTAATTTTCTTTTTTCTTTAAAATTCTAGTCTAATATCTTTCACTAGTTATCAGTTCAAACAACAGTTTTCTTTCTTCAAACAAATCATATTTAATAACTTATATTTTTCGCTGAAGTAGAAAGATGAAAGAGATAGTACGGGAAGGAAAATACGAGTGGAACCTGGTGTCCAGCGCTTATTCAAAAATCTGATGATGCCGTTTGATTCTGATGACCTCGAAGAGCTCCCTGTTCGTGCTTCCAAATCTCCTCTACAGAATTTCGCCCTCGAACTCGAATCTGATTCTTTGTTCAGAAAACTCTCCAGGACAATCACCAGTAACAGATTGAAAATCCCTTTCTATAACTCTCCTCAAAATACAACAAAAGATTCCAATATCCTTTCTAAAATTCCAAAATACAAAGCCAATATCTTGTGCAACTTCTGTAACGATAATCCTCTGTGTGTTAAAACTTACAAAAATTCTCAAATAAATAAAAGATATTGTCCATTTCTTCCAAAACTCTAAAAATAAAAAATAAAAGAAAATAATTCTTTAAAAGCCAACTTTTTAATCAGATTTGTATTCTTATTTGTTCTCACAACTTTTTCATTCTTTTATTTGTTTTATTGTTTTAATTTCTATTTTTACCACTTTTCATGCACCTCACATTATCTATCTAATTTAAATAATTTATTCTAATAATTATCCTCCACCAGATAATTGATTAAAATAATTAAAACACATTTAATATTTAATAATCACACAATAAAACTCATGACTTTCAAAAAATAAATAAATCATTTCAATATTTAAATACAATTAATCTAACATTAAAATAAACAATTATTTCCAATCATTTAAATCGAATACACCTCACAACATATAAAGTA
>VDFB02221277.1:35592-50357 GCA_007258455.2 Sequoia sempervirens | reverse complement strand
GGCCCATCATTATCTTGCACATACCTAGGTCTAAATTAGCTAGTTGTTATTGCTAAGGTGTATCACTCCTTTCTGCGAAGGCCATACACTTATGATTGGGTCAAGTGTTCTTTTCTTTAGAAAATTCTTGTTGCCTTTTTGATAGGTTAATTATGATTTGATTAGATGGAAGAGGAAGCACTTATTTCAAAACAAACATCTTTATGAAAGAAGTATATTGGCATGAAATTAAATATGATTTGTATTCCAATGTAAAAACTACAAAGAATGGAAACAATTCTTTCAACACATAAACTATTATGTAGTAGTCAATTAAAATGAAAAAGCTTACTCTATATTAGTTAGGATACACAACCAAGAAAATGATCTAACGTGACTTATTTATCCTAGAGGAACTATGTATATAGTATAAAAAGAAAACCAACAAACCCACAACTACCCCTATTTTGAAGGAGTTTAGTTTTCTCCCCTTCCTGATCTTGCTAATATTGTCTAATTTTTTAAAGAGATGAAGGGTCATAACACAACTTTATTCAACCCAGTAAATAGCTTGGTTAATGAAACTTCACAAAAGCAACAAAACAATTGCTACATTTGGCATTTCATGTTGAATGAAGAGTGGTGACAATAATCTACTTATAGTTTAATAAAACACTATTTTTACAAGAAGGCTTGACATTAGAAGGCTTGATATTTTTTTAATAAAACACTATTTTAATAAAACACTATGTTAATATATGAGAAGATAGAGATAGATGGGGAGAGAAAGAGAGATGGAGATATATGGGAAGAGAAAGGAAGAGAGGTGGAGATAGAGAGTCGATGGATAGGGGGGATAGGGACGAAGAGATGGTGAGAGATAGAGAGGGGGAGGGAGAGAAAGGGATATAGATAGAAAGAGATAGAGAGAGGATTGAGAGGGAGATAAAAAGAGAAATAGAGATAGAGATATAGAGTAGGAGAGATGGAGGGAGAGATGGAGTGAATGAGAGAGAAAGGGGGGAGAGGGAGAGATAGCTCAATAGATAGAGGGGAAGAGGGGAGGACATAGATAGTGGGAGATAAGTAGAGATATAGAGAGCCACATGGGAGAGATATATCAAATCACCCCTATATCTCTATCCTGCTCATCCCATTCCCTTTATCTCTACCTCTCTATCTCTTTGTCTCCCTTTCTATTTGTATGTTTGTCATTATGTCCCTCTCTCTATATTTTCTTCCCTATATTTATCTTTGTCTCCTTAAGTGTGCAATGGGTACATTGAAGAGGTCTTAAAAGAGAATTATCATATCTTTAATCAAATGGTATGCTACCTTGAAGCATAACTCCCAAGACACATGCCATCCTTGGATTGTTGACATGAAACAACCAATCAAAATTTAGTTTCTCTCTCTCATATTAATATATATTACTATTATATTAAATATATATTATACACTATATTTGCATTATATGTACATAATTTACATTAATTATTAATTATAATAATTTTATACATATTTAATAATTTTGTTAAAGAATATAATATATAATTATAATAAGTTGAATAATTATATTATTTATTATGTAAAATATAGCTAATATATGCTTAACTATATTGTAGAATATTAAAACCTTGCTAAATGACGCCAAAATTTTCAATTTAATTAACATAATGTAAAACCTAATGAAACCAGTTTGTAGCTCATCAAATTGGAGAAGTGAAAGGTCAATACTAGTGCTGTGGAAGAGTTTGGAGTAGTGAAAAAAAGGCCAATGCCAGCGCCGAGGAAGAGTTTGGAGTGAAAAAAAGATCAATACTAGTGTCGACGTAGAGTTTGGAGGAGTGAAAACAAGGTCAATATCGGTGTCGAGGAAGAGTTTGGAGGGGTGAAAACAAGGTCAATACCAGTGCCAAGGATGAGGTTGAGGGAACTCAGGGAAAATTGATGACCAAGGGGCAATGAGTATTGTAAGTTTGGCACCCCCATTCTCTTTAACCTGCAATTTTGATGCCTAGTTTCCAAAGATCTCATAGATTGGCACCCCCATTCTCGTAAAATGGTATAAGATAAGACAAAAAGATAAAATAGCTTAGTCTTTCACATTTTTATCGACCAACCTTAGGTCTTGGCAAAAATCCCATAATCTACCCACATCTTGGTTGAGGTCTAGGGTTTCATCACACATAGCCTTCATCGCATGAGTCTTAAAAAATTGTAGACTTAGCCCAAGTATATGCTAGGATAAGGTAGATCTAATGAATGGAAATAGAGGCATACAATTATTCTTTAATACCTCCAACACAAACATATGCAAGGTGTTGGCTGTTTTTATGGTAAGCAGGATGATCTTCTAATCTACCTATGGAATTGTGAATTCCAATAAAGGGTAGCTTGAAGGACCTAGACCAACTGATGAGGATTTTAAAGACCTCCTACACTTTGGGCTCTATAAGACCTGGGAGGGTGATCCCTTAATGCATTTACAACCTCTGCACCATCATCATAAACAACATTAACAACAACAAATATTCTCATTTAATAGCTCAACATAATAGGATAATATCGAATAGAATTGGTTGTTTATCAATAATATCAACTATTTGGAACATGAGATAACTAAAACATCTCATTGTATAAGATAGTCATTGATTTGCAATTTGTAGCAAGCTCTAGGTAAAGGAAAACAAATATTGAACCATACGAATAAGTACAACTTAGATCGGTGCCATATATCCATTGGAGGAGTCAAATTTATAAGCATCTAAGGGTTTATGACAAATTTAACACATAACATATTGTTGAGATGAATGGATGATGCACAACCCTTGAACTCTAGAATCTTCAATGAAGGACTTTAGCCATGAAAGATAATCAACCACAAAGAGAAGTGTTGCAACAATGGAATGCTGATTGAAGATTCTATATTGATAATATGATTGATATGATATGTTACAAATGAACAAGATGCCCGATTAAATAGGCAAGAGGTAAACCCTAATATGCATGAGATGTTGCCAAGTGTTATAATCTAACAACATGTGACAACATGTGAACCCTATCTATATGATCATTAAATGATGAGATAAGTTCTAGAAGGAATCTTATCCCACTTATTAAATGATTGCAACCGAGGACTAAATGATTAAATGCAAGACCTAAGTTAACTTATGTTAGTGTAATAATTAATTAATTAATTACACCAACACCCCCCCATAAGTGCAACTTAGGGAGGAAAATGCAATGATTATGCAAGATGATGATGGGTCCCGGCTACGAGGCCATGTTAGGTACCCATGTACATGAAGATGCAGAAAAATCTCCCACAACCAGAGAAAAGGGGAAAACCTAGTGGGAACAAAACCCCTCTCCAAAAAGGAGATGAAAAAGCAGAAATGTGAAATAGGATGGGAAGGATGGACTCCTCCCAAGTACCCCCCAAGGACACCATCTATCATAGGGATACAATAGAGAGACTATATAGCCCCCCCAAAAGATAAGATCACCTGCAAGAAAGGTAGGTGTCTGAAGAAAAAACAAGATCCAAAGCCAACAAACAACTTGTCTCCCTTTCGAAAGAAACAAAACCAAATGCAACTGTAGAGATGCTTCCCATTCCGGATAGGAATTGAAGGAAGAAAGAATGAACATGGATGATGATGTCTCTGAACTCTGCTCATGTGTCTCCTTGCCTGATGATGAAAATGCCATAGTCCCAAACAATGAAGAGGGTGACAAACCAGGATGATGCTGAAACTCATGCTGAACAAGGCTGATAGGTGGCAGACAGGTGGTCGGCAGAGCCTACGGTCGGTGATGGAATTGTGGCGGGGGCTTGGTCGTCAGCGGGTAGTCTACAGACTCCGACGGTGGATGGTGCGACGAGCAGGTGACCGGAGGCCGGTGGTCGAAGCCAACGCCGGAGGACAGTCATCAGGGAGATAATGGAGGTTGCCAGTAGTCGGGGAGTCTGCGGAGATGACGTCGGCCAATGTGACACGGCCGATGTGATAGTAGAGGTCAGTGAAAAACTGACGAAAAATTTGAATATTGCAATTTATTTGCAATTCAAATTTGAATAAAAAAATGCCAATAGAAAAATTAAACCCTGTAGATTTATATGCTGACGGAAAACACAACTATAGCCAACAACAAAAAAAATTATGCCGACTGCTTAATTTAATGCAGGTCGCCCGCAGAAAAGGAAATTTTTGCCAATACTATAGAAAAAAATGCCTGAAAAATAGCCAAATATTTTTATGATTTTTCTAAAAAAAAATTTCCTTGATGGAGGATAACAAGGAAGATTTTTTTCCTACAAAACTGTACGGATAGTACAAAAAATTGCAAACCCTAGATAATACCTCACAGGCTCCCGATTGAATCTACTCCAATTTTGACAAATGAATAGGCGATCTATGGGTTTTGAGGCCTTCTAGACGCAATGGAGAGGTCAGAGAGGTCCTGATTTGCACTAGAAATCAGCTTGGCTCTTGGGTAGAACCAACTAGCCTGCAACATAAAACTCCAAGCCTGCTTGAATCTTGCACTCCAAACTTCCTGGATCTAGGGTTGATGTTTCAATGGACTAGCTCTGATACCATGTTGAGATGAATGGATGATGCACAGCCCTTGAAGCTCTAGAATCTTCAATGAAGGACTTTAGCCATGAAAGATAATCAACCACAAAGAGAAGTGTTGCAACAATGGAATGTTGATTAAAGATTCTATATTGATAATATGATTGATATGATATGTTACAAATGAACAAGATTCCCGATTAAATAGGCAAGAGGTAAACCCTAATATGCATGAGATGTTGCCAAGTGTTATAATCTAACAACATGTGACAACATGTGAACCCTATCTATATGATCATTAAATGATGAGATAAGTTCTAGAAGGAATCTTATCCCACTTATTAAATGATTGCAACCTAGGACTAAATGATTAAATGCAATACCTAAGTTAATTTATGTTAGTGTAATAATTAATTAATTCATTACACCAACACATATAAGATCCTTGATAACATTGCTTTACAATCTCATCAATATGTATTCTAACCCGATACTACTTATCAAATCCTTATACAGAACATATCCACCTACAATCCCATTCAAACATTTTAATTAATTCTTTGAATTAAAGCTAAAACAAGAATCATACACACCACAATAGTGAGATGAACGAAACAACCCTTGATCATTTTATTCAAAATTCAAATATGCTTGTACAATGGAGAGTATATGAGTTTAATTAATCATATCAATTCAAAATGCTGCATTTATCATAAACATCAAATCCCATGAATTCAAAACCTACTACAGAATGACTCAAAACCTAAATTGCATTTTCCCTAAAACCATTAGACTTTACAATTTGCTCTACAACTTCATCTAGACTCAACCAAAAATATCTAACTTGCTAACCCGTACTTCTGGCCTTCAAATCCTTCTTATAGAAAAAGGAGCAAACAAGCATTGGGCCAGAAAGCACACGTGCCACCAGCCAATTGAACCGCATTGTGATATTCCAAAAAGTAACGGCCCAAAAGATCCCACCCAAGGTGTAAGATAAACACTAGGTTTATACATGAAGACAAAGGTAAAACCCCAACCTTAGGCTTTTCCCAAACACCATAGATGACCAGAGACATAAGGCAAGATAAAAATGGAACACAAAGATAATTTTTTTGAAGTTGCTTCACAAGGAAAGGTCTCCTCCCTTCTTGGTAGTGATAACCTCCTCCACACACAACCCTTAAAAATTATGAATAGAGGAATGTAATCTTTGAAGAACTCAAAGTTGATTCTCTCCTACCTGATGCAATTAGTCATTTTATCCTTACAAACATTTATAGTGATTACTAGAGGAACATAGACCAATTCTTCATAATAGAAGAATTTGATCATACTTTTCCAATGATGGCATTATGAGAAAACCTTAGGTTAAATGAATAATTCCTAGCTAAGTTCTTTAAATCATGTCCAACCGTATAAGAGAAGACCGCTGCTATGTGTACTGGATACCATGGAGAAAGGCTAGTCTTTGGGCTCTTTCATCAATCATCCTACCTTAAAACATACCAAAGTCTCCCAGTACTAGGACATAGGAAGATTTAGGGATGACTTAAAAAATTTATTTCCCAAAAGCATAAACTTATGAAGACTTAACCAGGCCTAGTACACACTCCCTCCCTGTTAACCACTTAGACATATGGAAATTAAATATAAATTTTCTGCTTATTTTAGTCATGTAGGTGTCCAATAAACCACTTGGTGGTGCTTCCCTTCAAGTTTATTTACTTGAATGAAAATCAAAAGTCCTTTGATTACAATTAGAGAATACATTTGAGGCCTTGGTTGTGTAACTGGTGGACCATAGTCACATTTAACACTTGTTACAAAGTTTGGGAGTTAAAACGTTAAGTAGATTTTATTTGTGATGGACACATTTGGACGGTAGTAACAATGGCCTGCAATCTATCAAGACTTGATTACCTTATAACCTGTGAAATTCTAGCGATGAAATGATAGATTAATCATAATGTCACCTTGGGATCACATTACCATGAAAGAACTTCATCCAACATCCTTATGAGTGCAGGTACCACCAAATAGGTATTTGTCAGATCTATCTTCCTCGAGCGAGGGAAATTCAGGAAGAGAAGAGGAAAGCGAGACATGTAGTATGTCTAAAAAAGGGAGATCAACTAGAGGTCAAAAGATTAGAAGAAAATTCTGTAACTGCATGAAATTTCTTCTTGTGGAAGGGGGGTCATGTTCTTATGATGATGAGAGCATAGGCAATGTCGAGGTGCCCTTGAGGTACAAACATCTACGGAAACAATGGGTACCCAAGGAACTTCCTCCAATAAACATTGATTTTTGTGTCAACGAGAGGATATATCGCATAACACCATCATCATTACATGGTTTGGGCCTATTTTGCATGGACGACATAAAGGTATGTTACAAAAAAGTTACTGAATTGATGGAGTATGTCAGACCCTGTTATAATTACAAATATTGGATGCAACTGGTTTGATATACACAAAGTATGCGTAGGTATGCACTGTCAGCAAATTATATATAGCTAAAAGATAAGGATCAAAATAAAGGAGTGGCTATGTACATTGACGGAAGTCTAAAAGCATCAAGGAATATTGCAGGGTTTATAAATAGTACATGACCTAGGTCAACAAATGAGCAACCCAATTGCATATTCGAGGCATGTGAGGGAAACAGTGTATTCGTATGTGCGATAAAATTAATAACTGCAGGGGAAGAGTTGTTAATCGATTACAATTTGAATCACTTAGTTACATACACAGTTACTATGGGGGTGGTATGTACTATTTACCATTTTACCCAATCTCCAATTAATGACTCCAATATACCATTTTATTCTTATGTTTTTTTTCGTAAGTCTATTGGTTTCATTTCGGTAATTTTTTTATATTTAATTTTTGCATAGTGGAACATTGATCATACGGAGAAGGCTCCGACCCAGAGCACAGATCGTGATGTATCTTTAGGCACTTCTACCCGACAGGTTTACCTCATTGTAATTGTACAAATTATATACGAGAAAAATATTTTATTATTATGTTGTTTTCAAAAGTTTATTGGGTTAATTTCGGTAATGTTTTTAATATTCTTGTTGCAGTCGACTGACCAGGGAAAGGCACCAACAGTAGACGAGAGCATCCATAGGGAGGTGTAGTCAATATTATGTGATGATGACATTTCTTATTCAGCAAATCCTTTCGATATGATAAGGAAGACCCAAAAAAAATGCAATGAAGAAATCCTTAAGTTGTTATTCGTAGTGCCTCAAACAAATGAGATAAGGGAGAGGGTTAAATATTGACAAAGAGATCACAAAACTTGCAAGTAAGTTGTCATGAGGTCTTTAATTATAACATAAGTTCATTCATGGTTTTATATTTTGTACTATTTTATGTCATGAACTAAAATATGTGTTGTTTTTACAGAATTTTTTGTGTCCTCATGATGCCCCTGGCCATGATCAGGGTACTGCAAGTGCTACCTGAGGAGTAGGGGTTGGTACAAGTGTCCATCCCGATCTTCCTGTGCATACATCACATCATTTGAACCCATCATCTATGCCTATATTGTTGTCTAAAATGTTGGCAACACATACCATGCAGGCATCCATTAGTACATCCTCTGGTAGCGAACACATGCCAGAACATAAGTCTGGACATGTACCTGGGGATGCAAAGACCACTAGTATTGGTGATATTTTAGCAGCATTTCCTAGATCTTCCCGTATTACTAGAACAGGAACATTGCCGATCACATTTGTGGTGACCGAGGATTTCATTCCCATAAAGATAGAGAAGGTCCCAGGTACTTTAAAATATTTTAATTATTATTATATATAATCCAATTGAAATTTACTTATTGATCGCTCTTTTTAGACTATTGATCCCATGATCATTTTGCAGGAAATGATGTTTTTTATAAACATCTAAGTGATATTACATTGGAGCTCTTCAGGCCCACCATAGGTGTTGGTGTAATTAATATTTAATTACACATTAGCATAAGTTTACTTAGGCATATTTAATTCCTAAGTTAAAGGTTTTATCCTCATCTTTTTGAGCTATCTTGTTGCTCAAGATAAGATTAGGGCTATGCATCTTTTCTTTTATAAAGAAAATCATATCTTGTAATTATCAATACTTCGAATATATCAATTTGTACATCTTTTACAAATCTCTGCTTTTTCATTTTTCTCTTCTGTGGAAGGTGATTTTTCTAGTTTGCAATCAGATCTTGGTTTCTAACATGGTATCAGAGCCTCGATTTGTAGCCCCTTCTCAGATTTTTTTGAGGAACACATTGTAGAGCTCGTTCGGAGTCCCTCGAGGGTTTTATTCCTTGAGCACATTTATGCTTGCTTGATTTTCAGAGCACTTTGGGCCCAAATGGACATCGCTGTTGGATTCTCAACACCCAAAAACCCCTATTTCCATATAAAGTTTGTCTGATTTGGACACAGTCGTCTGGAGAGGAATTTTTTTTTCCCAAGGGCCTTATGACCCCTAGGCACAATTCTTGAGGCACATAAATCGAGAAAAAAAATAAAATAAAAAAAATAAAAAATTTGGTTGGAAGTCCAGTGTTCCCCGCATAAATTAGGTCCACCGCCGAGCGGCCACTGCCGGACCACCACCACCACATACAACCACTGGTCCACCGCTCCCACGCCAAGCCAACCACGAGCCACCTGCGCACCACTTGCCACCAGTCCACCGCCACTTCGTTGGCTCCCTCCAGCCCCCGCGGCCAAGCAGGCGGTTCTATGGGCGACCAACGCCCATGCGCTAGCCCTGCCGAACTTTTAGTCCTAGCCTTGGTCACATGGGTGACCAAGGGCTGCACCAAAGCCCCCAGGCCACTAGCCCCCTGGTCCGCCCAGGCAACCTAGGGGCTTTATTTTTTTAGCCCTTGAGGGCTTCTGGGGGCCAAATCGAACATTTTTGGACAACTTTCATGGAAACGGGTGTAACTTGGGCATACAACATCCTTTTTTTTTAAACGAGAGATTGTCAGAAAGCTGTTTTGAAACTCTATGCAATGGTGTGGGTGTGATTTTATGGTTTTTCTTTTTTGATATCTTTTTCGGCCTTGGGAGTCAGATGTTTCCATTTTCACTCTGGGAAGCATATCTTTTGACTCGCTTATCCATTTTTTGCGATGTTTGCGGCGTTGGAAAGCTAGTTTCGGCCTCTATGCATATCTGAGGTTATTTACATAAAATGTGTAACTTATTTTATGCATGCATTCATTTTTGTTTCGTGCTCTAGGTTTGCATTTTCACTTACGTTTCTATAGTTTTGCATTCTCTCCTTCTGTAATCATTGGGTATTGTAATAATGAACTGATATAAAGTTCCATTAAGGGGGGTTCTTGGATCCATTATATGTATTGGTGACAACTCGTATGAGTTTTTCTAGTTTCATATTGTTTCCCTTAGCTTCTTTCTTGCTGAGCTAGACACATCGTTGGTTTGCTTCAGTTCACACTTCAGTTGAGATTTTATGGTTCTTGATCCGCATTGGTTCAGATCTTTCTTAGTTTGATGGCCATGTTTTTATGGTTAATATTCTAGAATCTTGATGGTACTTGTCCTATGGGTAGTTTTAGTTTCAGTTTGACATTGGCTTCGAGAGACACAACTTCTAGATTTGTCATCATTATGGGTCCTTTCATCCTTTCATCTACTGTTGCTTATAGATTCCAGAGTTGATCTAGTATGTGAGTTTCTAGTGTTCCTTGGCATCAGGTCTGTTGTTGCATTTATGATTCCATTTTTGGTTTCAGTTGTAGATAAAATTATCTTTCCTTGTTTTCTGGATTTGGGGTTCTAGTGTTACTTCATCAGAGTTCTTCCAGTGCTTCTTCACAACAGTTCATCTCTTTGAGGGGGGCTTTTCCCACTGGGTTTTCTCTCTCTTTGCATTTGTACATGAGTACCTGATCAGGCCTTGTTGTTGGGACTCATATTTGCATAATAATTTGCTTCTCCTTAAGTTGCACTTATGGGGGGTGTTGGTGTAATTAATATTTAATTACACATTAGCATAAGTTTACTTAGGTATATTTAATTCCTAAGTTATAGGTTTTATCCTTATCTTTTTGAGCTATCTTGTTGCTCAAGATAAGATTAGGGTTATGCATCTTTGCTTTTATAAAGCAAATCATATCTTGTAATTATCAATTTTTAAATAATAATGTTGCACATCTTTTTGCAATAGCTTCTAATTTTTTGTTTTTCTCTTTTGTGGAAGGTCTTTTCTGGTTTGCAAATCTGATCTTGGTTTCTAACAATAGGCACATGGTGGAATGCCCAAAATCAAGATTTAAAAGATGAGCTCATTAACCGTTTAGTTGTGCTCTTCGGTGATAAAACATTCAACTGAACTAAGGTCCTTAAGAAAGTTGGTACCTATCTAAAGTATGTGAGGGACCAATATAGGTCACATTTAGAGAAGAACAAAAAGTACAACCATCCCCCCTTGATTTTGGAGAGGGAGTGGAAGGACCTGGTGTCGAATGGAAAGGAGAAGGCTGAAAAGAAAAAAGGAAAGACACCATTGGGCCAAGGAAGGTATATGATACTATCAACAATGTAATTATATATTGATTACTCTTTCTTTTTACATAATCTAACGTATGTCAAACTTTTCATAGGCTTCCCAACACATCGAAGGAAACAAAGGCAAGAATAGAAAAACATGAGCAACACAAACTTGGCTCTGGTGGTTATATGAAATTAGCCGCACAAATTGGAAGTATCAATAAATGAAATATTGTATCCAAATAATAAATTGAAAACAATTTTGGTTTTTATCACACCATAGAAGCAAAATTCAAGATCTTATGCAAAAATGTGGGGTTCTGAATTCAATAGAGTTCCCACAGAAGATGACCTAAAGATTGCCTTCTAGCAAGGCTATGGAGTCGTGGCTGAATGCCTAAGAGTCTTGATTGGGCAAACACAATCTTCCACTGAATTCGACATGCAGGTAAATAAACTCAATAAAGTTTATTTAAAATTGAGTACTTGTGCAATCTATTCAATATTAATTTCCACCATAAAGTAATTACATGCCTATTTTTTTTAAACATTCAAGCAATGATAATACTACACATGACATTGGAGTGCAGCTTGGTGAGGGTGGAGCACAACCCACAGATGAAGGTCATGGTGTGCATCCCGGTACTTTAGAGCATGTAGAGCGTGATCAACATGCTAAGCATGATTAGGCTAGAGAAGATCAAGAACATGATGTGGCCCCATCAGGTAAAGAGGACCACTCTAAAGTTCTTTTAAACATATTTAATTGCAATTGGTGTATTAATTAATGTAACCTTTCGTGTTTCAACTTTAGAGCATGTAGAGCGTGATCAACATGTTGAGAATGATCAGGCTAGAGAAGATCAAGAACATGATATGTCCCCATTAGGTAAAGAGGACCATTCTAATGTTCTTTTAAACATATTTAATTTCAATTGGTGTATTAATTAATGTAACCTTTTCGTTTCAATTGTGAATCAGGATTTAGAGGGTGTTCAGGATGTTGAGCATGAGTCTATAACAAAAGTTTAGGAACATGATGTGGACCCATCAGGTAAAGAGAACCACTCTAATGTTCTTTTAATTAATGAAATACTTGTAACAATAATAATAAAACATATCAGTTTAACATTTCTTTGTTATTACAACAGACCCCCCTTGCAGCGGCGTCCACGTCGTGAATAGATGACTAGGTGTACATTACGATCACGAGTAGAGGGAAGAACAACTAAAAGGGGGACACATGATTTAGAAAATGATACTCCACTTCAGAATTTTTTATCTTTAAAAAAGAAATAAAAAAAAAGTGATTGTAATCATATCATGACAACCATATTTTTGATAATATGTAAAAACTGAAAGAATGAATATTATATGTTAATGAATGAATGTTATATGTTATTAATGGATGAATGAATGTTATATGTTATTAATGGATGAATGAATGAATGTTATATGTTATTAATGGATGAATGAATGATTAATGTTATATGATTGGGTATGGGGAAGAGTGGTGTGAGGGGGAGGCCAAATGAGCTTCACCATCCGTGGTTGGCCTTGTTAAGTAGAGAATATTAAACTATTCTCAAAGAGAAGCTCAATAAGGTAATGCACTTTTCAATATAAGAAATGCATTGTTTGAAGCATCAAACCAATATGCAAAGATGAAAGAAAGTGCTAACTTTTCACTATGGTGGTAGAAAAATGATTCTTTATACCCTAAATCCATGCTCTGCATCATAATTTGAAGTCGTTTCCATTTCAATGTTCTGATTTTAGTTTGTTTGTATGGATTTGTATGAATACCACATTGTATTGTGTGTGGATTTGGTTTCAAAGCTCTGTTTCTTCTATTTTTAGTGGTGACATAACTTTAATATTTGACTTTTGTGCATAACAAGTTAGTGGAAAAATTGACAGCTTTGAAGGGTTTAGAGGTTCGATTGAGATAGATACACGAATATTTGGATCTTGTTGTTGATGGGAGGATTCCACTTAACCATGAAATTTTGTACCATCTGCAGGTATGCAAAATTTTCTCTACTTACATTCATTCTTGATCATAAATGTTGTAAATGATATTAATGCTTCAAACTTAAGATTCATTTCATTGTTGTAATGATCAAAATGTTATACTTTTCTATACATTCAAGCATTCTCTTTCCCCCTACCCTTTTCTCTCTCCCCCCTCCTTTTAAGAATTTTCTTTGTCATAAAAGATTCACATTTCTGTCTCATTTACACAAATTTATCTGAAACACTAGGAGTGAATAAAGATATGTAAAAGATGATGGATTATGTCTAAACAACAACTTTCCATCTTATAACTAATTAAATTATTAATATTTGAATAGTTTAGAGCTCGAATAATGCTTGTATATGCATGTGTAGCTATAAAGGAGCCTATGTGAAGATTGAAATTTAAAACATCACTTTGGTATTTTTTGTCAGGCGGTGAAATGATATTTTGAGTAATACAAACCTACACACACATTGATATTTTTCGGAATTGCATTGAGGAATTTTTTTCTCTTATACCTACCCTCGGCTAGACATGGAGGTATATAATATTGGTTTATGAGTTTATTCTGTAAGTAGTTAATTTCTTAGAGGAAGACTAAAATCTTCTTAATGTCCTGTCAGGTGTGAAAGCAGATGAATCACTTGCTGAAGGCACCATTTTGTATTCATCCAAAAATTGGTTTGTTATTTTTTTTATGTTTCTTGCATGTGTTTTTTTAGGCTCTAGAGATGTAGCTCGGCTCTTTCCTTTGCACTTTTCAACTATTTTGATGATTACAGTAGATTGTCCTCATAATTTTTTATGTCGATCTGTTTGTAACCTTATTTTTTACCAATCAATTTGCAAACCAGTCACATATTAAGGACCATTTCACTAACTTGTAGTCATCCATTACTTCATATGTTATAGGTTGTGTCTGTGTGCCAAGAAATCCTGATGATTGTGAGAACTTTAATCATACAAGCATACCCAATCTTTCTCAAGTAAAAGTCTTACCTTATTTTATAGTACTTTAAATGGTTAATTGAAGGTGCTTCTTTAGATTTGAGATAGTTGAACCCTAGATTAAAATATGGTATTACATGGGTAGTATAATGATAAAACTGAGGTCCATTGAACACAAATTACGAACATAATTTACTGGACTATGAATAGTGTTACAATTATAATTATTTCTCCTTTACCTACCTTTGCATTAATGAAAAAGATAGCAAATATTGGAAGTTCATTACATGTCTCATGCATGTGTTAGTATTTTAATTTTTTTAAGTTGTTCAAGAGCTTGATTAGGTCAATAATATGTTCTACAAGCTTTGTTCTCGACACTGCTCAACATTTTCCCTACATATTTTCTCTTCAATCCAAATGTTTCTTAACTCCTTCCCTTGTTAGCCCTTGGTTGTTCTCAAATGTAATGCTTTTTCTATGCATCTTGCAGTCTGTATGTATGATCATTCATCTCTTATGAAGCATGGATAACCTTTCATGGAATTGTTGTTGTAATTAGACAATTTCCATTGTGAGAATAATCATTTAATTTGTATGGAAGTAAGTCTTTTTCATATTATTTGACTTGGTATTGTAAGCTTGTCTTTGCAGGATTCTCTCGGGGGAAACAACAAAAGTGTGATGATAGGTAGAGTTG
>VDFB02221277.1:0-30856 GCA_007258455.2 Sequoia sempervirens | reverse complement strand
TTTACCCTCTACCCTATACATTAAACCTCAACCCTCAATTTTGAACCCTCAACCTTTAATCCCTCAACCTTCAATCCTTAAACCCGAAACCATCAACCCGTATACCCTTTACATTGGACCCTCAATCCTCTTCCCCCAACCCTATACCCTCAATGTTGTAACATCAACCTTAAACCCTCAACATTTAAACCCTTAAACCCCATTAGTAATCTCTCTACCCTAATCTCTCAAACCTCTTGAACCTTAATCCCTCAACCCTTAAACCCTAAACCCTCAACCCCTATACCCTAATCCCCAAACCCTACACCCTCAATCCTCTACCCTCAACTCTAATCCATCAACCATTAAACCCTCAACCATCTACCCTATAAACCCTTAAACACTCAACCCTAAACCCTAAACCCTCAACCCTTAAACCATAAACCCTTAAACCCTCTACCCTCTACCATCAATCCTCCACCCTCTACCTCAACCCTTAAACCCTTAAACCCACTTAGTAAACTCTCTTCCATAATCCCTCAACCCTCTTGACCCTTAATCCCTAAACTCTCAACCCCTATACCCTCTACCCTTTACATTGGATCCTCAACCCTAATCCCCCAACCCTATACCCTCAATCCTCTACCCTCAACCCTAATCCTTCAACCCTTAAACCCACTTAGTAAACTCTCTACCCTAATCCCTCAACCCTCTTGACCCTTAATCCCTCAACCCTTAAACCCTAATCCCTCAACCTCTATACTTACCTATACCATTGGACCTCAACCTTAATCCCCAACCCCATACCCTCAACCTTAAACCTTAAACTCTCAACCCTAAACCCTTTTAATTCTCACCTTATAACCCTAAACACTAACCTCTAAACCCTAAACCTCAACCCTTAAACCCTAAACCCTTAAACCCTCTACCCTCTAACACCCTCAACCCTAATCCCTCAACCCTCAGTAAAACCCACTTAGTAAAATATCTACCCTAATCCTCAACCCTAAACCCTAATTTCTCAACCCCTGTTCTCTACCCTATACATTTGGACCCTAACCCTAATCCCCAACCCTATACCTCAATCCTAAACTCCTCTACCCTATAAACCCCTAAACACTAACCCTAAACCCTAAACCCTAAACCCTTAAACCATCTACCCTCTACCCTCAATCCCATACCCCCACCCCAAACCATAATCCTCAACCCTTAAACCCTAATCCCTCAACCCCTATACCTCTAATTCCTATACATTGGACCCTCAACCTTAAAACCATTAACCCTTAAACCCTCTAATTTCACCATTCCAATTCTATAAACCCTAAACACTCATCTCAGAACCCTAAATCCTCAACCCTCTTAAACCCTAAAACCATTAAACTTCTACCCTCTACCTCAACTCTAATCCCCAACCCTAAACCCTTAAACCCACTTAAGAAACCCCCTCTACCCTAATCCCCTCAACCCTCTTGGACTTAATCCCTCAACCTAAACCCTAATCCTCAACACCTATACCTCTACCTATACATTGGACCCACAACCTTAATCCCAAACCTATACCTCAACTTCTCAATTCTCAACCTTAAACTCTCAACCCCAAACCCTCTACCCCACCGCCTACCCTATAAACCCTTAAAACTCAACCCAAACCCTAAACCCTCAACCCTTAAACCCTAAACCCTTAAACACTCTACCCTTTACCCTCAATCCTCTACCCTCTACCCTCAACCCTTAAACCCACTTAGTAAACTATCTACCCTAATCCCTAAACCCTCTTGACCCTTAATCCCTCAACCCTTTAACCTCGATCCATCAACCCCTATACCCTCTACCCTATACATTGGACCCTCAACCCTAATCCCCCAACCCTATACCCTCAATCCTCTACCCTCAACCTTAAACCCTCTATTGATGGATGTTTTTGCACCTTCTCAACACATGCAAAACATAGGTACATTACCTCTCTTGAAAGAAAATCTCCAATAACGAGTTGCTGAAAATTACCCCAAGGTCTCTCAGGTATCAGGTAATGACATGCTTGGAATTTCTCAACTGGTTCAATGTGATTTTGCTGGTAATCACAGGGCAACCTTATGAGGTTAAACTAGATGGGAATTGGTTCTTCGAATGGAGTTCTTAAGATGGAAATTTTTTTCACTGTTGTTGTAGGTTCAACAATAGTCTAAAACTCCTATTTCAACTTTAGATTTAACTTTACAATGTGTAATGAAACTTGTTCAAAGTCACTATTTAAAAAGAAAATTCAAAAGGGTAGGGAAGGGAGGAAGTTCCTAGACTTGAAACTAGCAATGAATAGTTATAATAGAGCACCCTACAGTGGACAACCTTCTCAAAACTAAGTTACACTTAACCGGATTACTTCAGAGTGTCATGAAACTAGTGTAATCTTCTAAGGACTGTAGATTTCAACCATTCATTCATTACAAACATGAATAAAAGATAGAAGTTTAGTGCAAAATTCAATTTATGCCTAGACTAACTTTACACTATTGTTTATCATCAAAAAACAACAAAAATTATGGACAAGGAAGGTTCTCAACTCACGCCCATGAGGGCGTGGTTCGGTGGTCAAGTCGCTTGGTTGTAGTGACAGCCACCAGGGTTCAAATCTTCACTGGGCCAAAGTGCTCGTAGGCCTTGTGCCTTCGCTGGGCTGTTGTGCTCGCGGATTTGGTTGTTTCTTGTGGTTTATTGTATCCGGTTCATAGCTCCGGTCAAAAGCGTTTACCCCTAATAATATGGGTGCATTGCACCTTTTTTAAAAAAAAAAAAAGGTTCTCAACTCACAACAAAATTCTTCAATACCAAGTAACAACATTAACTAATCTACTACAGTAAGCTAAAACACATAGAACAACAAAGTAAATCTATCCAAATTCACTAACTATGAGAAGAAGAATCATTCAACATGAAGTTGGAACTCAGGAATCCACCAAATCAATGAATTTCTATTAACATTCTAGCTGCATGTCTTTACAACAACTCAAATCTCTCTTGAAAATGAGAGGAGACCCCCTATTTATAGTGTCCAAAAAGAAAAATGAATGGACAAGATTAATCTCATTGTGTGGCCAAGATTCACTACGAATTAGGGTTTCACCTACCCCAAAATATCTTACAATTTAAAATTACATTTTTTCCTCTAGCCTATTTTCTCCTCTAGTGACCAACACTGTAGCTCTTTTGTCCCTTAGTTGATTGCCTTGCTACAGCTACTTTGTGAGGAATTCATCATCAATAATTGGATTTCCCTCTTGCTTCCTCACGGTGACATATTCCATGAACCTACTAATCAATGCCTGGAGCTTTTTCCATTCCGTTATATTCGACTAGAGAACTTGGAAGTTCAATTTCCTATATTTTCCTATAATCTCATCCCAATCTTTGTCACATTTTTGTGTATTCTTTATCAACTGCTCAGATTGAGTGAATGTGCATGTAGTAAAACCCATAAAACCCAGCATTAGTGCATCTGTGGTCCTATTTTCCATCTTCTTATGGAAGTATGGATTTATCTTCTCTGGGTCTAGTTCAACGATGAGAATATCAAAATCTATCATTAGCCTCAAGTATTCTTCATAGGCCAACCTAATTTCTTTGACCCAATCAATATCAAGCTCCACCTCATGGAGCACTCATTCCAATATAACTTTGGGAAGTTAGTGCAAGATTTTTTTATTCTCTCGAGTAGCTTTTGTACCTCTAGGAACTTGTTGGATGTCTTGACAGTGTGACCTATTCCCATGTTTCCATTATAGAGGGCCTGCTGGAACCAATCCTTTGTGGCCTTTGTCCAATTCTTTATTCTCTCCAACTTATGAATATGGTCCTTGGACAATAGTTGCGGTGGCATTGATGATGTGGTGGGAAGCTCCTCAACTGATGACCATTGCTAAATGTAAGTTGTCAAATGTACCACCTGTGCTTTTAATTCCTCCTTAGAGGTCTTATCCTTATGCATTTGGTGCTCAATAGTGGTGATGAACCCTGAAAGATGGTCAATTTTTTGCTCTCTTCTAGCTGTTCCCAAATCACTACTAAATTTGACTCCATTTTCTGATAAACGTTTGTCGGTCGTTCGACAAACATTTGTTGGACAATCGACGAATTGACGAAAAAAATTTTGTCACCATTTTTTCTTCAAAATTATGAAAACGAATTAAATGTTGAAATAATGGCGCAAATTCATTGGTCATCGACATCATAAAATGACTTAGATGTTCATCGTAATATTGACAAAAACTTCATGTATCCACTGACAAATTACAATCAAAATGCAATTGCAATGGTTGTTCTGAAGCATCAAAACAACACCATAATTTAATCACCATTTCGATGAAATGGGCAAGGAGTTATGACAAAGCCTTCATCATAGCTATAGAAACTTCATCGGACCTTTCGGTGATCCGTCGGTGGCCTTTGTTGAAATTGCAACGAAACAATGCAATTTTTTTTATAAAAAAATTCTTTGAAATGTACCATTGTGGAGACTCTTGGTGATGACCACCAAAGCCAACCCATCGGTGAGAGATCAATCATCAGCAAAGGATAGAAAACTCACTCTGATAGTCCATGTCTTGTCGATGACTTCCGTCGGCAAGATAGATCCAATGTCACACCGATATGACCTCTTCAGGAGTTTTAAATAGACCTACACCATGTCATCGTGGAGACTCTTGGAGATGACCACCAAAGCCAACCCATTGGTGAGAGATCAATCATTGGAACAGGATAGAAAACTCACTCTGATAGTCCATGTCTTTCCAATGACTTTCGTCGGCAAGACAGATCCAATGTCACACCGATCTGACCTCTTCAGGAGTTTTGAACACTGTTGGTTATCAGCAAGACATTCTGAGGGTCTCACCAATTAAACAAGTGTCTAAGGGAAAGTAAACAAATGAAACCTATTAATTTTCTTATTTTGGGGTTCTTTAAATCATAAAATAGATACCATCTTCTTGTGTATAATGTACTTATATTCAGATTTGAATTTGAGACCAATTGTCATTGCACATTTCATTTTACTTGCACAAAGTATTCTATAAGCAATATATTGATAATTCTAAATGATTTATGGTGTTGTACAACTCTACTTATCATCATAGTTCTACTGTTCCCCCCTAGAGAATCTTGCAAAGACAAGTTTACAATACCAAGTCAAATAATATGAAAAAGACTTACTTCCATACAAATTAAATGATTATTCTCACAATGGCAATTGTCTAATCACAATAACAATTCCATGAAAGGTTATCCATGCTTCATAAGAGATGACTGATCATAAATACAAACTGCAAGATGCATAGAAAAAACATTACACTTGAGAACAACCAAGGGCTAACAAGGGAAGGAGTTAAGAAACATCTGGATTGAAGAGAAAATGTGTAGGGAAAATGTTGAGTAATGTTAAGAGAACAGAGCTTGTAGAACATATTCTTGACCTAATCAAGCTCTTGAACAACTTAAAAAAAATTAAAATACTAACACATACATGAGACATGTAATGAACTTCCAATATCTACTATCTTTTTCATTATTGCAGAGGTAGGTAAAGGAGAAATAATTATAATTGTAACACTATTCATAGTCTAGTAAATTATGTTCATAATTTGTGTTCAATGGACCTTAGTATTATCATTATACTGCCCATCTAATACCATATTTTAATCTAGGGTTCAACTATCTCAGATCTAAATAAGCACCTTCAATTAACCATTTAAAGTACTATAAAATAAGGTAAGACTTTTACTTGACAAAGATTGGGTACACTTGTAGGATTAAAGTTCTCACAATCATTAGGATTTATTGGCACACAGACATAACCTGCAACATATGAAGTAATGGATAACTACAAGTTAGTGAAATGGTCCTTAATATGTGACTGGTTTGCAAATTGATGGGTAGAAAATAAGGTTACAAACATATCTACTTAAAAAATTATGAGGACAATCTATTGTAATCATCAAAATAGATGAAAAGTGCAAAGGAAAGAGCTGAGCTACATCTCTAGAGCCTAAAAAAACCACATGCAAGAAACATAAAAAAATAACAAACCAGCTTTTGGATGAATACAAAATGGTGCCTTCAGCAAGTGATTCATATGCTTTCACCCCTGATAGGACATTAAGAAGATTTTAGTCTTCCTCTGTGAAATTAACTACTTACAAAAAAAACCCAGAAACCAATATTATATACCTCCATGTCTAGCTGAGGGTAGGTATAAGAGAAAATTTTCCTCAATGCAATGCCAAAAAATATCAATGTGTGTGTAGGTTTGTATTACTCAAAATATCATTTCATTGCGTAAGGAAAAATACCAAAGTGATGTTTTAAATTTCAATATTCACATAGGCTCCCTTATTGCTACACATGCATATACAAGCATTATTCGAGATCTAAACTATTCAAATATTAAAGATTTAATTAACTATAAGATGAAAAGTTGTTGTTTAGATATAATCCATCATCTTTTACATATCTTTATTCACTCCTAGCGCTTCAGATAAATTTGTGTAAATGAGACAGAAATGTGAATCTTTTATGACAAAGAAAATTCTTAAAAGGAGGGGGTAGAGATCAAAGGGTAGGGGGCAAGAGAATGCTTGAATGTATAAAAAAGTATAACATTTTGATCATTATAACAATGAAATGAATCTTAAGTCTGAAGCATTAATATAATTTACAACATTTATGATCAGGAATGAATGTAAGTAGAGAAACTTTTGCATACTTGTAGATGGTACAAAATTTCATGGTTAAGTGGAAGTCTCCCATCAACAACAAGATCCAAATATCCATGTATCTATCTCAATCGAGCCTCTAAACCCTTTAGAGTTTTCAATTTTTCCACTAACCTGTTATGCACAAAAGCCAAATTTTAGAGTTATGTCACCACTAAAAACAAAAGAAACAAAGCTTTGAAACCAAATCCACACACAACACAATGTGGTATTCATACAAAGCCATACAAATAAAATAAACTAAGAACATTGGAATGGAAACAAATTCAAATTATGATGTAGAGCATGGATTCAGGGTATAAAGAATCATTTTTTTGCCACCATAGTGAAAAGTTAGCACTTTCTTTCATCTTTGCATATTGGTTTGATGTTTCAAATGATGCATTTCTTATATTGAAAAGTGCATTACATTATTGAGATTCTCTTTGTTTCGAGAATAGTTTAATATTCTCTACTTAACAGGGCCAACCATGTGATGGTGGAAGCTCATTTAGCCCGTAGCCCCCACCCCCTCACATCACTCTTAATTCCCCATACCCAATCATATAACATTAATCATTCATTCATCCATTAATAACATATAGCATTCATTCATTCATCCATTAATAACATATAACATTCATTCATTAACATGTAACATTCATTAATTAACATATTCACATTCATTCATTAACATATAATATTCATTCTTTTAGTTTTTACATATTATCAAAAATATGGTTGTCATGATATGATTACAATCACTTTTTTTTTGTTTCTTTTTTAAAGCTAAAAAAAATCTGAAGTGGAGTATCATTTTCTAAATCATCTGTCCCCCCTTTAGTTGTTCTACCCTCTACTCATGATATTAATGTACGCCTAGTCATCTGCTCACGATGTGGATGTAGTTGCAAGGTCTACTGCAATAACAAAGAAATGTTAAACTGATATGTTTTATTATTATTGTTACAAGTATTTCATTAATTAAAAGAACATTAGAGTGGTTCTCTTTACCTGAAGGGTCCACATCATGTTCCGAACTTCTGTTATAGACTCATGCTCAACATCCTGAACACCCTCTAAATCCGATCTGCAATTGAAACATGAAAGGTTACATTAATTAATACCAATTGAAATTAAATATGTTTAAAAGAACATTAGAGTGATCCTCTTTACCTGATGGGGCCACATCATGTTCCCAATCTTCTCTAGCCTGATCATGCTCAACATGTTGATCACACTCTACATGATCTAAAGTTGAAACACAGAAGGTTCCATTAATTAATACACCAATTGCAATTAAATATTTTTAAAAGAAATTTAGAGTGGTCCTCTTTATGATTGATCGTGTTTTCTACATAGCAACAACTCAGGCAGAATGTAATATCCTATCTCTCTTGAAAGGTAAATCTCTATCAGCAAGCCTCAAGAGACAACCCCAAGGTCTCTAATGTCAGGTCTTGACAATGCATAAACAACCCAATGATAAATGTGAAAATGCTGGTAATCACAATGGGACCTTACTACAAGAAAAATACTGAATCGATTTTATCAGATATAACAAACTGATGATACTTCAATCCTAGATCTAACCCAATAATCAAAGAAATAGAAAAAGATAAGAGTTTCAAAGAGGCTTCTAAATCTAATATTACTCCTAAGATTAACAATGAAAGTAACTAATACTCGAGATGGATCAATCCCTCAAAACTAATCTCTGTTTGACCAAGATAAATCTACAATCTCATAGAAAATAGTGCAATCTTTTGAGGTATTAAGGTTTTCAAATCATGAACATTCATTCAACAACGCTATTGCAGTTGAAATGAACAAATCTTCACAATCAAACTAGGCACACAAAATATGAATTCCAAGCTAACTTTGCAAAGCAACTAACAATCAGTTGGTTGCGAAAAGTATGGACTGAAGGATTGCTGCAACATTCTAGTATTAAATCACAAACATTATTGAACCCAAACCTAATCTAAACATTAACCTTCGCAAAGAAATTTTAAAGATAGAATAACAAGAACCATGCAAAACAAAAGAGGACAAGTATGGCACCAAATCACAATGTCATTTCTTGTATTCAAATTGTCCACTGTAGCAACAATTCCAGATTTCTATTACAACATTTGCTTGAGAATACCTACTTGCTACTAACTACCTCTGCTCTATAGCAATTTCTAGATTCTAATTACAAATTATAACTATTTCTAATCATTCTAACCCTTTACAAATGAGGCCAAATGCCCAATATATAGAATTCCCCAAGAAACCCATCGGCCAGGCAAGGGTTTTGCAGCAATAACTCAGCACAATGACCCGACCAAGAGAGTCTTCGAAATGGGTCAAACAGGAATTAAATACACATCATGTCCAAGTCAACTTCATAGTCGTAGTGCAGTTCAGACCAATGCGCAGGAAGATGATAGGGAAGCACAAATCGCACCACAACCTATCATTAGCTCTCTTCCCTATTATCTCTGTTATGATCTGGCTCTTCATGTACTTTCAAGAATGTCTCATCCAGGTCAGCAACTGGTGGCAAGGGAAAAACCCTAAGTCATCTTTCGATGGACGTAATCTCATCCCTTGAGCGTTTGACCAACTTATCCCAATCCGCTTTATATTCCAAATACTTATCAATGACCACAAGGTAGGTGGCCGCATCATCCATCTGGTGCTCAGAAACAAAGCCATCATCAAGTGGTGCATAAACATCCTGCCACCAACTTCTCAACTGTTCTAGACTCAAACATTCGGGAGTGATCTTCCTTCGTCCCATCATCATCTCGAAGAAAGCAATGCAGCCATTGTAGACACCAGCTAGGGTGTCATCAATGTGTCTTCTTTGTTTGTAAATCTTTTTCAACACCTTTTTCCTAATTTGCAATGCCTCGAACCATTCCCAAGGTTTGGCAGCTCTAGAGGAAGGAAGAATTCCGTCACTCACAAACCTGTCCTGGGTGTGCTCCATAATTGTTCTAGTTTTTCATAGCAGGAGGTTGGTGTCCTCTTTATCTTGTGCCAACACTTTTTTCAACCACCTGGTTGTCATGATAGCATCCTTTCCAGTTGACAAAATTTCCTTAATAGCTCCATCACCTTTTACCTGCACCCCTTTCAACCAATTCACAATGGCAATAGTGGAGGCTTTCATCTTTTCTAGCTCGGTGATGGTCTCCTGAGGTAGAGGATTTGTAGCAGAGGAAGGAGGATTAATGGATTGCAGTGGTTTCATTAATTCCTCCAAGCACTTCTTGAGATTCTCATTTTCTCTCTTCAGCTCCTACTTGGTTTTCATTTCCTTTCTCAATCTATCCACAATAACTGTGCTGGAGACCTCATAGTCTTCAATATCCCGTTCAACTGATGTAGGCCCTAGGTTAAGAGTATGAACACTGTAATCCTTTCCGACCACATCATTTCTATCTTTATCTGGAGTAGGGGTGGCGATATGAATAATCTTGTTATATGCTTCATTCCTTTCAACCTTTGAGATCACTCTAGCCTTCTTCTTACCTTTATCCTTTCCAATTTTGGCTAACAGTGCATCCCAATTCGGCGGACTATCCTCCACCACAACCTATTTTCTCTTTATCTCTTTATCTAGCCACTCTGGAACGGTGGGCTCCAATTGTGAATCAATTTGCATCTCTCCCTGCTGACCCTCTGATGTTCTTTCCTCTAGATTGTGTTCCTCAAGGGTCTCATCCATCTTTCCTTCCTTTTCAATATGCTCTCCCTCTTGCTCAAGTGATGGATCTTTCATTACCTCTACTTCTCTTGTAGGAGATTCAATTTCTTCAGTCCTAACAGGAGAATTTGTATGTGCAATCAAAGGAGATTGTATTTCTTTTTCAATTTCTACCTTCGCATTATAGAGTTCACCTTCATGAAACTTTTCCCCTTCAATCTCCGGATGACCCTCAGCATCCCTTGACTCACTCAGTTTTCTTTGAGCTTCATGAGTGGGAGGGATGTCATCCTGTGGCCCTTCATGAAGAGTGGCAGGAGGAAAATCTGCCTTAGGCACATCATTCCTTGGAGAGGGAGTACTAGACCCCTTCGTATATACCTTGGCCGTCTCTCCCGAACTTTCAACATCTACCACCAGTGGGGAAGCTTCTTTCTCTTCAGCCTTGGAGCTTTCCTTCTCTGATAATTTTACAATTCTCCTTCTCCTTAGCACAGGAGCATTAGCCTTAGGATTCTGTTTTTTAGTCTCTTTCTATTCAGACTTCTTAGTCCTTGTCCTCTTCTTGGTCTTTGGCTTCCTTTGTTTTTCTGCTTCCTGGGCTTCTTCCTCTTGAATACCTTTTGTCTCTATCTTGGATGGGGAGTCCAACTTACCTTTACCCTTAGGATCTTGCTGCCCCATGGACTCCTCAGAAGTAGAATGGGAAACTAAGTCTACCATCAGGTTGTATGTGCATTTCATTCCTTTACTCTCCAACTCCCACATAGTGTGTTTGAGCCACATCTTAGTAACTTTGATGACTGGCTCCATCAGTTGCTTCAGTTCTATTTGCTCCTCCTCTAACTAGTCTATATCACCAATCATCCTATCTTTTACTGCCTCATAGGCATGAACCTAAACTAAGTTCCCATCATCCTCCAATTGATCAGGAACTGTCCTTACATTATACAATCAGACTATATCCACTAGAAGCCGAGAGAATTTCTTCTTTCTGACCTCATACTCATCACCATAATTGGCCTAGTAGTCCTCTAAATTAACCTTATTGCTATATTCTCTACTGGCCTTCTTTTGAGCCTCGCCTGTGATATCAAATCTGGACCTCTTGGAGTGGAAGGACAAACTAAGAGTACTCATTTCTTCTTCTGAAGCCTAGGCCAAACCAATGGAAGGGCAAACCTTCTTAGTGCCAATCCTCAAGGGGGAGTATCCACCAAACCCAGTCTTATGTTTGTCCTTCTTAATAGTGGCATCAAAATCACAAATTTGTCTTGTTACTTCCAACAATATAATGTGGTCAGTGGGATACTTTGGAAGTCTGTATGGGGCCCTTTGGCAGCCATCAATCCGAATGTAGGAGAAGGCTGGGAACTAAATAAACCAGGCTCCATATTTCTTGATGAGATCCTTTGCTTGATCTAAAATTCTGACATGCTCTGCTTCCTAAAGCATTCTAGTAATATGCATGGTAAATGCATCATTTTCCCTTCTGTAGTTTGAGCTTCCTAAATACAACTGAGGTAAAACCTCATAAATGATATCCTATCCGAAAATTCCCTTTGTGTCCAATCTTGATGAGGGCACAACCCGAGACTTAGAAAATAACCCACAAACAAGAAAATAATTTTATTGTTCAGAAAATGGAGCTTCTTACATGCAGAGCATCTCAAATCCCCAAGTTCTACAACACATGCAAGTTACAGAAAGTTACAGAATAACCCTTTCGCAATATGCGAGCTTGTCCCCCAAAAAGTTACCCAAAAATTAGAAAGCCACCCATAAAAGAGCTCCTCATTAGTTTGGAGCCAAAACAACATTCAAATTTGAGTTTAGTGGTTTAGCGCGAAAATTTACAACATAAGTTCAAATTTCAAAGAGCATTTTGCAATTGTATCTTCTAGAAAGTGCGCCAACTTCCGGGGCCATAACTTTTGATCCGGGAATCCAATTCACGAACCGTTTGAACCGTTGGAAAGGTCTCGAAGTCAAAAACACACTTGAAATTTGTTACACCAATTTTGGCAAGTTTTGGGTCCATTTCAGGAACTCTAAGTGCCTCAAATATAACTCGAAAGATTTTCAGGTGTAAATCTGGGAAACTAAAACTGCAATATCTTTCAACCCAGGAATAGAAAATAAAAATAGTAAATTGGGAATTTCATTATGACAAAAAGGGTATCCAAAAATGTAAAAACATCTAAAAGCGAAACTTGAAGTTAACTATTTTGCGGGTGATGCGGGTGCCCTTACACCGGATATCTGCCTTCCGGACACCCAAGGTAATTTGAGAAGTGACTACATCACGTCGAGATGGTGGAAGGAAAACCCATCGGTCAACCTCGACTTAGGCAACGGGATATGAATCTTAATGAAGCCTTCCTTTCCATTTCTGATATTCTTGCTCACTGTTGGTACTCTTCACATGACTATCAAGATTTCTTCAATCTCCTTTTAAAGTAGGTTACGGAATCACCTTTGTTCCATCCCAACAAATACTTCTCTGCACCACCTTCATGATACTACATCAGGGTCAAATGTTGGTTCCACCGAGGAAATGTTGAATCATCGGCAACTCTACCTCACCGCCATTCCTGAATCATGCCTCTTCCAAAAATTTTTCAGTGAACTGTATCTTCAATTTGTTATATGTTCCCCTTTGAGCTTTTCTTTCCTCAAGTGGACCATCACTTCATCCTGTCTGAAACTCCTTATACCTCCTCTTCTAATACGCAGCCTTACTCACATATTCATCTTGTTAATATATTTCTCTTACCTTCTCATGTATATCCTTGATGTATTCTGCCAAATCTTGACTTCAACTCAAATTCTTCTTGGTCCATCTTCCTCAATTCTGGAGCTGTTATGGGGCTACCTCCATACACAATCTGGAATGGTGATCTACAAGTGCTTATGTTGACAAAATTGTTGTAAGAAAATTCTGCCTGGGGTAAGATCAAGTCCCATCCCTTGGGTTTATCTCTACCAAACATCTCAGTAGGTTACCCAGACTCCTATTAACAACCTCTGTCTGCCCATCTATTTGTGGATGGTGTGCAGAACTGAACTTCAACTCTGTCTTATTCTTCCTGAGGTCCTTCAAAAGTACTGATTTGTCATAGTCTAAAACAATACTCTTTGGTGAACCATGTGGCCTCACCACCTCTTTGAAGAACAAGTCAGCAATGTGGACTGCATCATGGGTCTTCTGACATGGAATGAAATGTGCCATCTTTGAAAACCTATCAACCACCACAAAGACTGAATCATTCCTTCATTGTGTCCTTGGAAAACCAAGAACAAAGTCCATACTTATATCCTCCCACGGCCTCTCTGGTACATGTAAGGTCTGATATAAGCCTGTATTCTGACTCACTCCTTTAGCAATATGACATAGCCTATAGCTTTGTACAAACTTCTTCACATCCTGTGACAATTGAGGCCAATAATAATGCTCACTGATAATGGAAATGGTCTTATCCTGACCAAAATGTCATGCCATTCCTCCACTATTCTTCTCCTTTATCGGGTTCTCTCTCATGGAACTCCTCGGGATACATAATTGACTTCTCTTAAATAACATGCCATCCTGGATTATGAAATCCAGCCACCTTGTCCTGTCCACTGTAACAGGTTCCTTGCAAGCTTTCCAAGCCTCTGTGAAATCAAGATCTTCTGTGTATAGTGTCTTAAGTTCATTAAACCCAACTACTTCAATCTGCATCTTTGTCATCAATGTATGCCTTCTACTTAAGGCATTTGCAACCCTGTTTGACTTCCCACTCCTATGTTTCAAAACAAAGGTGTAACTCTGCAAAAACTCTACCCATTTCATATGCCTCTGATTTAATTTTCCTTGACTATTTAGGTATTGCAAGGCCTGATGATTAGTATATAGAATAAATTCCTTCGGCAACAAATAATGTCTCCATTTCTTTAATGCTTGAACTATTGCATAAAATTCTTGATCATATACAAAATACTTTCTCTTGGCATCATTTAACTTTTCACTAAAATAAGCAATGGGCTTACCTTCTTGGCTCAACAACGCTCCAATGGCTGTACTAGTATCACAATCCACGAAACACCTTGTTGAAATGCAGGAGGCTAGAATAGGTTGCTCTGTCACCAACTGTGATTCAAAATTTTTGCGCTCTAGTGCTCCTTGAGTCTTTTCTATCCCCTCTCATTGTTTGAGTTAAAGGGGTCCACAAATACTACTAAAGACTCTAATGGACTTTCTATAAAAATGGCAAACCATGGAAAGGAATCTCTTGCCTCGGTAGCAATTCTTGGGGTAGGCCATTCTGAGAATATAGCCTTCACATCTTGATTCCATCTTGGACTATACGGAATAACGACCCAAGTACACTAACTCCCCTCTTCACAAAACTGCACTTCTTAGTTAATCCAGCGGTTTCTCTTAACTTCTCAAAGGCTCTTCGAATATGCATTAGATGCTCATCCAATGTCTTACTGAAAATCAAAATATCATCTAAATACACAATAACAAAACTTCCCAGAAATTCTTTTAGTACCTGGTTCATGAGCCGCATGAATGTGCCCGGTGCATTGGTTAGCCCAAAAGGCATGACTAACCACTCGTCCAGGCCCTCTTTGGTCTTGAAGGCAGTCTTCCATTCATCTCCCTCTCGAATCCGGATCTGGTGATATCCACTTTTCAGATCAATCTTTGTAAAGTACTGAGCTCCATTCAAACAGTCCATCAAGTCATCATCCTTTTGAGGAGAAATCTGTACTTGATTGTTATCTGTTTTATGGCTCGGAATTTGTGCATCCTCACTCCCATCCTTCTTTGGTGCTAGTCTTTGAGGTCTTTGTGGACTCAAACTCTCGTAATGAAGCCCTTTCTCAACAACTCTTGAACTTGTATTCAACTCTCATTTCTGTTGGAGTCATTCTGAAATTTGCCTTATTTGGAAAAGCTCAAGAAATCAAATCAAAATGATGTTGATCTTTCCTTATTGGTGGTAAACCCTCGGGTACGTGCTCGATAATATCTTAATCATCCAACATCCCAAAGCTTCTTCTAGAACCTTCTCACTATCTCATACTCACTCTAGGAATCAATGCATAACACACCATCGCCACTTCATACCTTCTAAAAAAATTCTTCCATCTACATAACAAATTCTAGCACTACTGCATACCTTTTCTTCGGTCTCCTTTAGGGTTTCAACTTGTGACGAACCCCATCCTTTGTCAAGGAATAAGTGTTTGCATGGCCATCATGTATAGCTCGCCTATCGAACTGCCACGACCTCCCCAACAACATGTGACATGCATCCATGGGGATGATATCATAAAGTACCTCATCATGGTAGCTTCTGATCTTGAAATTTACTAGGCACTGTTCATTGACCAAAACTTTGTGGTCTTTCTACAACTAGGCAATCTGATACAGATGCGGGTGCCTTTCCCTCTTTAGCTTCAACTTTGTGATCATCTCCTCTGACACCAGATTATTAGTGCTCCCACTGTCAATAATGACATCACAACATTTTCCTTCACACTTACACCTTGTGCAAAATAGATTCTTCCTCTGTTTTGGTTCCTTTCCTCGATCCTGGCTCTCTAATCACTAGGGCTTCTCCCCTTTTAGCATCATCTGAATATTCGATTGAACCTCCTCATACACATACCACCTTCCGACCTTGGCCTTTTGCTGCGCCTTCCTTAGTGTTGTGGACATTCCCCGCCGACTCAATGCCCTTCTTCACCACATGGAAACACGTTCCTCTGAAACCACCTCTTTCCGATCTTTGTCCATATCTCCCTAATCCTCTACCTCTTTGTTCACCACTGTTTTGATCACAAGGGCGGTAGAAGTTGTCATTTCTTTGGCTTCGGCTAGTACCCACATCTTCACTTTTCTTTTCGTCATCATTTCAGTTTCTTGAAGATCTTCCATTGCCCCTTCCACTTTGACCTCCTCGTCCATTTTGTTTGCCATCAAATCTTTTGTTCAGCTTCCCTTCCACCTTCAGAGCAAACTGATACACATCCTCAATGGTGGTCATTCTGACTAGGCTTAACTCCTCCTGAATGCTCGGTCGTAACCCATTAAGATATCGGGCTACCCTCTCCTTATTGGCCTTTGTGTGACCTATTTTGATGATTATTTTGTGAAAATCTTCAGTATATTATTTCACAGATTTGCTTCCTTGCTTCAACCCTTGCAATTTCTTCAACAGATCTAACTCGTAGTCCACTGGTATGAGCTGCTTCTTCAGTTTCTCTACCATGCAATCCCATCTGGTGATCTTGACTTTTCCTCTTTGATTTCTTTCCAACTGGACCTCTTTCCACCAAATAATGGCATGGCCCTTTAGCTTCATTTTCACAAACTTAACCCGATCTGGGTCCTCCATTTCCTCATACTCAAAATATTCTTCTAGCTCGTTGATCCAGTCGATCAACTCTTCTGGGTTCAAACTTATAGAATAACTGGGGACTTTCGCTCTGGGTCTTTTCCTGATCTTCAAAATGGCCCTTATTAGCTGCATTTGGTCTTGATCAATTTCTTCTTCCTTCCTCTTCTACATTTGAATCTTCTTCCTCTCCTTCATCCTCACTTCCTCCCTCGGGTTTAACCCTCTTCTCAATGCTCGCATCAATCTATCTTGGAGGGCTACCAGTGCATCTCTTCCACCGCATTTATGTCACCTCGACCACCTCTGGCACCACCATGCCTACCCGGACATCACTCTTGGAGGCATCTTTCTTGACAACCCACAACCCACGGTCCCTGGTGCTGCCTCATGATCATCTATCCACACGCTCAAGAAAAACCTCACGATACCATTTGATGAGGGCCACGAGACTTAGAAAATAACCCACAAACAAGAGAATAATTTTATTATTAGAAAATAGAGCTTCTTACATGTAGAGGATCTCAAATCCCCAAGTTCTACAACACATGCAAGTTACAGAAAGCTACAGAATAACCCTTTCGCAATATGCGAGCTTGTCCCCCAAAAAGTTACCCAAAAATTAGAAACCCGCCCATAAATAGAGCTCCTCATTAGTTTAGAGCCAAAACAACATTCAAATTTGAGTTTAGGCGGTTTGGCGATGAAAATTTACAACATGAAGGTCAAATTTCAAAAGAGCATTTGTAATTGTATTTTCTAGAAAGTGTGCCAACTTCCCGGGGCCATAACTTTTGATCCGGGACTCTGATTCATGAACTGTTTGAACCGTTGGAAAGGTCTCGAAGTCAATAACGCGCTTGAAATTTGCTACACCAATTTTAGCAAGTTTTAGGGCCGTTCCAGGAACTCTAAGTGCCTCAAATTTAACTCAGAAGATTTTCAGGTGCAAATCTAGGAAACTAAAACTGTAATATCTTTCCACCCAGAAATAGAAAATAAAAACCATAAATTGGGAATTTCATTATGATGAAAAGGGTATCCAAAAATGTAAAAACATATAAAACTGAGAAACTTGAAATTTAACTATTTTTGGGTGATGCAAGATTGCCCTTACACCACTGGATGCTCCTACATCAAATCCTCTATAGGGATGGAATCTAGCTAGTGCATAGACCAAATATGAGGTCATTGTGAAGGTCTTTGTTTGCAACACATTGGACAATTGTTTATGAATTACTTGGCTGATGACCCCTGCCCAATGGTAATTAATCTTTTCTTGTTCCATCCTCACAATCGAATGGCACATCCAATTCTCAAATGTACCAGCACTCCTCAATCCAAGCACCCTGCTAAGAAAGGTGATGGCATCATAGTACTCCTTGATTTTTTCTTTGTACAGCTACTTAGGCAACTTGGAATAGTGGGACTTGAGCTTCTCCAGCCAGGAGTTGATCAGCTGCTGTGACTTCATAGTTTGGTCATCGTAGAACTCTTGAGCTACCTCAATGGTGAATCCCACCACATGAGATATGTCTGGCATATCAAATGTTTGGGAAATGGAGACCAGGTTGAGATTTGCAACAACTCTCCCTTGAGGACCAATTATCCTCTCTATATCCTGATCATAGTGCCTGGCACACTCAAGGACTAGCTCATAACACTACACCGTGGATGGGAAACTAGGTACATGTGACAACCCTGATTCCATCATTCTTCTAGTCACCAAAGGAGGATCTTTGGATGCCATTCTTGCTTTAAATTCCTCATAGTCCCAGAGGCCAACATTTATATCAGTGACTTCTAACCAGACAAGTGATCTTACTCTTAGGGACCTTGCTCTTGATGTCTAGTTTAATCCTCTTTGCATCGGATAATGAGGAACCAACTACTGCTTTGCTTGATTCAGCCTGCACTCAACATGAAAAACATAGTAAAAACCATAGGAAAGCAAGGTTATTCCATTAGAACACCATTAGAATGCATCTCATATGGTCAAAGTGTTATTAAAACCCATATAAAATGACCACAACAAATTTCGGGTTTCAAGACCATCCGCAGAATCTGAGCCAGAGAGGAATTTTTGGAAATTCCAGACCGATCGGATTCCAATGGAATAACCAGGAAATGCCTACTTAATCATTTTTCATCGATAAATTCACATGGGAGATCCAAATATGACATAAAATAATCATCAAATGCATCATGAATTGTAAATAGATCCAATTATCTCACATTCCTTTATGTTTCATCAATTTTCAGGAAAATCCGCTAGAGACGGATTCCCATGAAGAACGAGCCAAAGAGGAGACTTCGGAAGATCAGGGAGATGATGGATTTCAGAGAAATCCAGACATGATAGAAATCCACAAATAGGGAAAAATCCTTAACCAAAGGAGATTCCTAGAACGAAAGTTTCAGCAAGAGTCAATCATTTCGCCAATAAGTCTCGACGACTTCTAAGGAGTCTCAGTGAAGCAAATGAGTGTATTTCAGCCAAACAAATTTCATTCGGAAAGAAGTCACGTCGAATGGGGCACGTCTCACCGGAAGCAAATGTGAAAGTCATGTCGATGAGAGATTTTCTTCAGTATAAAGTCACAGCGAATTTCCCTTGTCTCATCGACCATTAGAGTTTAAGTAATCACTTCGGCTAGACTAAATTTTGTCTATATGATGTCTCAATGAACTTATAGAGTCCTGCCGAATGTCAATGAGGAACATCTCGATGTGACCAGCGGGTAGTCAGGGTAAGGTCTTAGCGACTTCGTTATGTCTCCCCGACAGAAGATCACTCAACAAGAGTAGGATATGTTTGGCGAAAGGTCTCACCGAAAGATGGAGGTCTCAACGATAGAACGGAAGATCGGCAAGATGAAAGGAGCCCGCTATGAGCTCTTGGCAATGAGGTTTGTCTTGTCAACAGAAAGACTTTTGGCGTGAGAATTATTGCATCCTGGCAATCAAATACAAACACACGAAAGGCTTCGGTGAGACACAGGATGACCTACATGACATCTCTCTGACCTCGAAGGGTTACAACGAATGAAAAGAGCAGAGCTCAGCAAAAGTGAAATGTGCCCAATGGGAGGTCTCGCAGAAGCATGAATGCCTTAGCAAAGCAAATGAATATCGGTAAGACCACTAGATCCCACTATGACCTCCTGTCGACTTGGGCCTATCCTGCTGAAAGCGAATATGAACGAAGCATGTCGATGAGACATTTTCTTACGGGGTGAGGTCTCAGTGAATCCTCTTTGTCTCACCAACAGAAATAGGAAACATTATTAGCGTGAAAACGATACTGTCACAGTGATGACATATGAACTCAGGAAGGCTTTCGGTGAAACACTTTGGTGATCGGTATGATATCTCTCCACCCTTGAAGGGTTACAGCGATGAAAATTTGGGAGGGACAGAGAGTCACGATTTCACCCAGACACTAAACCAACTAGGAATTTTGAAAATTCAAACATAGGGCAAGTCAGGGATGGATCTTTCATGAATTTTCTTTGCATTCTAGGTCAATTTTAAGATGAGATCACCTGATATGGCACTGCCCTAGGTCCAAAATCCTACTCATCCGCCATTAGCGCACAGTCAAGCTCAAAATTTAATTGTTTCCACTGTTAAGTCATCACTAGGGTTTACTAGTTACTCTTAGGAAAGATTCATTAAAATGCAGATGGACACATGAACTCAAAACTCACCTGGGAGATGACAAAGGATGCAATACTGAACAACCCTAGCATGAAATAAACAAATACACAAGAATTCAAATCCCACAAGCTCTCACAATACCAATATGCCTTTCATAATTCAATTCAGAGCAGAGCAATTAGACACATACCATTATAAAGCGGGAATTGATCTCAGAAGCAACAAATGTGAAACTCAATGTGGTCTACAACAAACATAGGTGATAATGCACAAGAAATCACCACCAAATGAGACCAATTCAAAGCCAAACACCCAAATCAAAGCCAAAAGCTCAAATGACAAACTCTAAGGATGTGGCCCTCAACTCAGACGATGGAAAAGATAAGCAAGATGGCACAAAGGTCTCAGGAATCAAGTAAAATCTAGCCTTCAAAGCATGTACGAAGCCATTAATGCAGCTGATAAGACAGTCATGAAACTCGAGAAAACACTTAAGCATTCAGAATAGACATCTAAGCACGTTCCTAAGTAAGGAAAAACCTCAAAAGAAAGGGCCAAAACACCAAAACCAAAGCGAAAGAGGGTCCCTACTTTTAGCGGGGCGTGTGTGCAAAAAACTGCACAACATTTACCTGATGGGGCCACATAATTTTCTTGATCTTCTCTAGCTTAATCATGCTCAACATGTTGATCATGCTCTACATGCTCTAAAGTACCGGGATGCACACCATGACCTTCATCTATAGGTCGTGCTCCACCCTCACCAGGCTGCATTCCAATGTCATGTGCAGTATTATCATTGCTTGAATGTTTAAAACAAGTAGGCATGTAATTACTTTATGGTCGAAATTAATATTGAATAGATTGAACAAGTATTCAATTTTAAATAAACTTTATTGAGTTTATTTACCTGTGTGTCAGATATAGTGGAAGATTGTGTTTGCCCAGTCAAGACTCTTAGGCGTTCAGCCATGACTCCATAGCCTTACTAGAAGGCTATCTTCAGGTCCTCTTATGTGGGAACACTGTTGAATTTAGAGCCCTACATTTTTGCATAAGATCATAAATTTTGCTTCTATGGTGTGATAAAACCAAAATTGTTTTCAATTTATTATTTGGATACAATATTTCATTTATTGATACTTATAATTCGTGCAGCTAATTTCATATAACCACCAGAGCCAAGTTTGTGCTACCCTTGTTTTTCTAGTCTTTCCTTTGTTGCCTTTGATGTGTCGGGTAGCCTATGAAAAGTTTGAAATACGTTAGATTATGTAAAAAGAAAGAGTAATCAATATATAATTACATTGTTGATAGTATCATATACCTTCTTTGGCCTAGTGGTGTCTTTCCATTTTTATTTTTAGCCTTCTCCTTTCCATCTGACACCAGGTCCTTCCACTCCCTCTATGAAATCATGGGTGAATGCTCGTACTTTTTTTATTGTCTAAATGTGACCTATATTGGTCCCTCACATACTTTAGATAGGTACCAGCTTTCTTAAGGGCCTTGGTTTGGTTGACTGTTTTATAACTGAAGAGCACAACTAAACAGTTAATGAGCTCATCTTTTAAATTCTGATTTTGGGCATTCCATCATGTACCTATGGTGGGCTCAAAGAGCTCCAATGTAATATCACTTAGATGTTTATAAAAAACATCATTTCCTACAAAATGATCATGGGATCAATAGTCTAAAAAGAGCGATCAATAAATAAATTTTGATTGGATTATATATAATAATAATTAAAATATTTTAAAGTACCTGGGACCTTCTCTATCTTTATGGGAATGAAATCCTCAGTCACCACAAATGTGACTGATAATGTTCTTGTACTAGTAATACAGGAAGATCTAGGAAATGCTACTAAAATATCACTAGTACTAGTGGCCTTTGCATCCCTAGGTACATGTCCTGACTCATGTTCTGGCATATGTTCGGTGCCAGAGGGTGCACTAATGGATGCTTGTATGGTATGTGTCATTGACATTTCAAACGATAATATAGGCATGGATGATGGGGTCAGATGATGTGATGCATGTGCAAGAAGATTAGGATGGACACTTGTACCAACCCCTACTCCTCGGGCAGCACTTACAGTACCTTGATCATGGCCAGGAGCATCATGAGGACGCAAAAAATCCTGTAAAAACAACACATATTTTAGTTCATGACATAAAATAGTACAAAATATAAAACCATAAATGAACTTATGTTATAATTAAAGACCTCATGACAACTTACTTGCAAGTTTTGTGATCTCTCAGTTAATATTTTAACCCTCTCTCTTATCTCATCTATTTGAGGCACTATGAATAACAACTTAAGAATTTCTTCTTTGCATTTTTTTGGTCTTCCTTATCATATCGAGAGGGTTTGTTGAATAAGCAATGTCATCATCACATAATAATGACTGCCTCCCTATGGATGCTCTCGTCTACTGCTGGTGCCTTTCCCTAATCAGTCGATTGCAACAAGAATATTAAAAACATTATCAAAATTAACCCAATAAACTTATGAAAACAACATAATAATAAAACATTTTGCTTGTATCTAATTGTACAATTACAATGAGGTAAACCTGTCGGGTAGAAGTGCTTGGAGATACATCACGATCTGTGCTATGGGCAGAGCCTTCTCCATACGATCAATGTCTCGCTATGACAAAAATTAAATATAAAAAATTATTACCAAAATGAAACCAATAGACTTACGAAAAAAAACATAAAATAAAATGGTATATTGGAGTCATTAATTGGAGGTTGGGTAAAATGGTACATAGTATGTACCACCCCCATAGTAACTGTGTTTGTAACTAAGCGATTCAAATTGTAATCGATTAGCAACTCTTCCCCTGCAGTTATTGATTTTATCGCACATATGAATACATGGTTTCCCTCGTGCGCCTCAAATATGCAATTGGGTTGCTTATTTGTTTACCCAGGTCATGTACTATTTATAAACCCTACAATATTCCCTGATGCTTTTGGCCTTCCATCAATGTACATAGCCACTCCTTTATTTTGATCCTTCTCTTTTAACTGTATATAATTTTCTCGACAGTGCATGTACCTATGCATACTTCGTGTATATCGAACTAGTTGCATCCAATCTTTGTAGCTGTAATAGGGTCTGAAATACTCCATCAATTCAGTAACTTTTTCGTAACAAACCTTTATGTCGTCCATGCAAAATAGGCCCAAATCATGTAATGACGATGGTGTTATGCAATATATCCTCTCGTTGACACAAAAATTAGTGTTTATTGGAGGAAGTTCCTTGGGTACCCATTGTTTCTATGGATGTTTGTACCTCAAGGGCACCTCGACGTCACCTATTCTCTCATCATCATAAGGACATGACCCCCCTTTAGCAAGAAAAAATTACATGCATTTACAAAAAAATCTTCTAATCTTTTGACCTCTAGTTGATCTCCCTCTTTTAGACATACTACATGTCTCGCTTTCCTCTTCTCTTCCTGAATTTCCCTCACTTGAGGAAGAAAAATCTAAAAATAACCTATTTGGTGGTACCTACACTCATAAGGATGTTGGATGAAGTTTTTTCATGGTGATGTGATCTAAAGGTGACATTATGATTAATCTATCATTTCATCGCTAGAATTTCACAGGTTATAAGGTAATCAAGTCTTGATAGATTGCAAGTTATTGTTACTACCATCCAAATGTGTCCATCACAAATCAAATCTACTTAATGTTTTAACTCCCAAACTTTGTAACAAGTGTTAAATGTGACTATGGTCCACCAATTACACAACCAAGGCCTCAAATGTATTCTCTAATTGTAATCAAAGGACTTTCGCTCTTCATTCAAGTAAATAAACTTGAAGGGAAACAACACCAAGTGGTTTATTGGATACCTACATGACTAAAAATAGTAGCAAATTTATATTTAATTTCCATATGTCTAAGTGGTTAACGGGGAGGGAGTGTGTACTATGTTGGAAAATATGTCTCAACTTGTTGGCTTGTATCACTATTCATGTCTTCATTGTTGGCTGATCGCTAGAGTTTCTAAGTTTGTAACCTTGTCATGGAGTTAGAAAGTTTTGTAATTCCCCGACTGACCAAATTTCTTCATTATCGGCTGATTAAGTTACCAAGGCTTTTCCCTTATTCCGTCAGCATTATCAAACAAGACACGTGGTAGTTACCCGTGATATCGCGATCGTTAAAGACCTTGTGATTTCTAATCGCGCGATAGCGGACAACCGTTGAGATCAAACAATGATTGATCAACGGTCTAAATCAAGGTATTATGTATCGTTCATTGATTATTATTCAAGAAGGGAATTTGTTTATTTTTTGAAAAGTAAATCAAAAAAATTCAGTCATTTTAAGGAATTTAAAAACCTTGTGGAAAATCAGACTAGAAGAAAAATAAAATGTTTAAGGACTGACAATGGCAGTGTGTTTTGTTTTGATGAGTTTGAGAGGTACTGTAAAGATCATGGGATTAAAAGACATAAAACTACACCCTACACTCTATAATAAAATGGAGTTGCTGAAAGGTTCAATAGGACAATAATGGAAAGAGCACGAAGTATGCTAAGCAGTGCTGGCTTGGAGGAGAAGTTCTGGGCAGAGGCAGTTGCAACATGTTACTTAATAAATCATTCTCCTAATTCCACTCTTGTTGAAAAAACACCTTTGGAAGCATGGTCTTGAAAGAAGCCCTCTTTGAGACATATTCATGTCTTTGGCTGTGAGGCATATGCATATGTGCCAAATGAAAAAATGTCTAAATTGGAAAACAAGGTTGTTAAATGTATTTTTATTTGTTATAGTGCTGGCATAAAAGGATACAAGCTTTGGAATCCTAAAACGGAGAAGGTTCTATACAACAGAAGTGTTATTTTTCGTGAGCTGAAGCCTTCTACTTTAGATCTACAGTCATAGACAAAATTAGAAGATAAAAAGGATGTACTTGAAATTCCTCCAACACTAGATAAAGAGGAATTGAAAATTCAAAATGTACCTGAAACTGAGGAGAGCTCAAGTAGTTCTGAGAGTTCTGAAGAAGAAGAACAACCTCAGCCTCAGCCTGTGAGGAGGTCAACAAGTGAAAGAAAGCAACCAGATAGGTATGGGTTTTCTTTGTTAGATTCTACTTGTGCCTATGCTTTAATTTCTAGCATTGATGAGCCTAGGACTATGAAAGAGGCATTTAGAATTTCTGATTCAAACTCTTGGTTGGAAGCCATGAATGAAGAAATGGCATCATTAGAAAAGAAAGATACTTGGAGTTTGGTGCCCTTGCCTGAAGGAAGAAAAGCTATTGGCTATAAATGGGTATTTAAAAAGAAAATAGGTATTGATGGCAGTGTGGAAAATTATAAGGCGAGGTTGGTTGTGAAGGGGTATTTCCAAGTAGAGGGAATTGATTATGGAGAAATATTCTCTCCTGTAGCTAAGCTGACATCTATCAGATTTCTTTTGTCACTTGTAGCAGCGTATGACTTAGAGGTTGAACAGATGGATGTGAAGACAAAATTTCTTCATGGTGACCTTGAAGAAGAAATTTATATGTCCCACCCTTAGCACTTTGTGGAAAAAGGTAAAGAAAATCTAGTTTGCAAGTTGAAAAAATCTCTGTATGGATTAAAACAATCTCCTAGGATGTGGTACCAAAAGTTTGACACTTTTGTTTTGTCACTGGGATTTGTAAGATCAAAATCTGATAATTGTGTGTACTACAAAGCTAAAAATGATCGTGTTCTTATTATTGCTCTTTATGTTAATGATATGATGTTCATAGGCAATAGTAAGTTAATGATTTCTAATCTAAAATCTCATTTGTCTGCAAAGTTCAAAATGAAAGATCTTGGTGCAACCAAGTATATTCTAGGAATGGAAATAACCAGGGACAGGAAGAGTAGAAAACTTTGGCTTACTTAGAGTAAGTATATTAATACTGTTCTGGAGAGATTTTGTATGACTGAGTGCAAGCATCTAGTTGTTCTAGTTTTGCAGGGAACAAAGCTATCTATTGAAGACTATCCAAAATCTCCTACTGATATGGAGGATATGACCAGAGTGCCTTATGCTAGTGCGGTTGGAAGTTTAATGTATGCAATGGTCTGTACAAGGCTAGACATTGCCCAAGCAGTGGGATTACTTAGTCATTTTATGGAAAATCCTGGAAGGACACATTGGGATGCTATGAAAAGAGTGTTTAGATATCTAAATGGCACTTCAAAATATGCTTTGTGTTACCATGGAAATTTGGTTGAATCATAGAGGACTCTTAGCATTTGAGGCTATGTGGATTCTGATTGGGTAGGGGACATTGACAGCAGAAGATCCACCAGTGGATATATTTTCATGATGAATGGTGGTGCAATTAGTTGGATGAGTAAGCGATAGGCTGTAGTCGCTTTGTCCACTACAGAGGAAAAATATGTGGCAGCAACACATGCTTGTAAAGAAGCAATCTAGTTAAAACATTTGTGTTCTAACATTGGGTTTGATGCAGGGAAAATTACAATTTACTGTGACAGTCAGAGTGCTAATTGTTTGGCAAAAAATCCTACTTTCCATGCCAGGACGAAACATATTGATGTGCAGTATCATTTTGTACGAGATATGGTGGAGGATGGAAAGGTCTCTTTAGAAAAAGTGGATACTCTAGAAAATGTTGCAGATGCATTGATGAAACCAATAAGCACAGAAAAGTACAAGTGGTGTGCCAGTTCAATGGGCCTTGGAGCCCATGACCTTCATTAACTTCAAGTTTGAAGGAATCCAGTAAGTCTTTGTCAAGTGGGAGATTGTTGGAAAATATGCCTCAACTTGCTGGCTTGTATCACTGTTCATATCTTCATTGTCGGTCGATCGCTGGAGTTTCTAAGTTTGTAACCTTTTCGCAGAGTTAGAAAGTTTTGTAATTCCCCGATTGACCGACTTTCTTCATTATCGGCTAATTAAGTTACCAAGGCTTTTCCCTTATTATGTCGGCATTATCAAACAAGACACATGGCAATCGCCCATGATATCGCAATCATTAAAGACCTTGTGATTTATAATCACACGATAGCAGACAATCGTTGAGATCAAATGATGATTGATCAACGGTCACGCAATCTCATCCCTTTTGGATTCATCAGATGGGACACGTGGCAGTTGCCCGCGATATTGGGATCAGCCATAGTAGTATGGTGGGGTCATTGCAGGATGGCGGGGAACGACTGTGCAATGAACACATGTCATGGTGGACGGATGTGGGGACCACTTGGAATTCTGGGAGACTTGTTGAGAATATTGCAGATTCCCAGCTTGATTCTCCAGAAATGTATGAGAAGTGGACATGTGTCATGGTGGAGACCACAAGGAATGATCAACAGTTTGGTGCGATGGTCAAATGTAGTGCACAAGTAAGTTGGTGATAAAAAGACTAACTCGTGGATACCTAAAGTCTTCAGGATTTTGTTAATAAACTAATGACTATTAATATTCCACGTCAATGTGGGATATTGTCGATGGACATATCGAAGTGACATTAACTATCGATGAAATCTCTTGGACTCTTGCCGATGGACAGTTACATCTGTCCTACGTGGTATGTTTTGAACCAATGAGAGAAGCAGAATGTGAACCATTGGTAGTTGAATAGTTGTGTCCATTCCTATGTGGAAGATGAACAGGTTGTGAGGGAAAATGACTATGTTCGGAAATGGTTGAATAGTGAATAGTTGGATGGTGAAAAAGTTGTTCGATTCTAAACATAGATTTGACCTGAGTGAATTCATTGTGTGTTGTCTGAGAGCATTGTGAGATTAATGTTCTGTACAAAGATTGATCAGTGAATGTTGCTGTTGAAAATTGACATCAGAAAGTTAAGTCTGATCTTTGTATGTAATTTTTTGTTACTATAATACAAAGAGGTTTTTTTTGGTGTAGTGGGTTTTTCTCCCGTACGGGCTTTCCCATGTAAATATGGTGTTCAATTGTGTATGTGTTCATTTCTCTTTTTTGTTAATTCTTTTCATGTGCATCTTATTGGATTGTAATTGAAAATTTAAAGTTATATATGCATTCTTCCCTGAGATTTTGGTGTTAGAAGAGTTTTTTCTACACCTAAGCTTTCCTTACATACTAGGCCTGGTTAAGTCATCATAAGTTTATGCTTTGGCAATAATTTTTTTTTAAGTCATCTTAAATCTTCCTATGTCTAATTACTAGGAGACTTTTGGTATGTTTTAAGGTAGGATGATTGATGAAAGAGCCCAAAGAGCCTTTCTCCATGGTATCCAGGTACGCATAGCAGCGGTCTTCTCTTATACGGTTGGACATGTTTTAAAGAACTTAGCTAGGAATTATTCATTTAACCTAAGGTTTTCTCATAATGCCATCATTGGAAAAGTATGATCAAATTCTTCTATTATGAAGAATTGGTCTATGTGCCTCTAGTAATCACTATAAATATTTGTAAGGATAAAATGACTAATTGCATCAGGTAGGAGAGAATCAACTTTGAGTTCTTCAAAGATTATATTCCTCTATTCAAAATTTTTAAGGGTTGTGTGTGCAGGAGGTTATCACTACCAAGAAGGGAGGAGACCTTTCCTTGTGATGGAACTTCAAAATTTTTCTCTTTGTGTTCCATTTTTATCTTGCCTTATGTCTCTGGTCATCTATGGTGTTTGGGAAAAGCCTAAGGTTGGGGTTTTACCTTTGTCTTCATGTATAACCCTAGTGTTTATCTTACGCCTTGGGTGGAATCTTTTGGGCCATTACTTTTTGGGGAGGGTTTAAAACAACTTAAGCCCCATCACTTCGTCTAGGTTGGGCCCCTTTTGATTTATCATTTTATTTCCTTCGCCTTAATTTATTATTTCTTAAGTCTTGGATGGTCTCGTGCTCCCTCAGTTAAAAAACAACTTATGTCATTGTTTATCATCAACCTAGTGATGTCCCCTCATTCTTTTAATAAATGTTTTATATTTTGCAGAGGGACAAGTTTGTGTGACTGTAGATCAATTATCATTTGATCTCAGTCATTCCCCGCCATCTCATGATGACCCTACCACACTATTTTGGTTGATTGCGATATCGCGTGCGAGCGCCACGTGTCTCATTTAATGAAGCCAAAGAGATGATAGAAATACGTTGATACATTTATCTGGTTTTAATACATTATGTAGCGGGTTATTAAAGTATTTATGAGATGCACATGTTTCAAATCAACGAAGATGTTATAATCTCGATAGGAAAGGTGCTTGATGGTTAATGACAAAGTTGGTAACTATGTTGAACGAACAGGATTGCCAATGGTTGAGATCCATGGTTGCCCACCATAGCATGATCAGAAGTTGCGAGGTCTTTATCAATTGTGATATCGTGGGTGAGCACCACGTGGATTTCCTTGGCAATGCATAGTATGGTGGGCCCTTATTGCCATGATGGAGATCATGTCAGTTTGTTTTGAAGGCAGTCATTTGATCATCTGACCAAAGTGAAGGATCGACGACTAGTATTTGAATCTGCATCAAATGTGATTACAAGGTTCTATTCTATAATTTCATATTTCTATTTAGCCCTCCTAGAGAACTAAAAACTGAAGATTACAACTGCCCTCCTAGAGAATTAAGTGTTGAAGAGAGCCAAGATATAGACACTAGACAGATGGCATATAGGTCATTTTTAGCAGACAATGAATTTTGATATACAGAGACTCAAATGCATGTATTTTGATAGAGTAAATGAAGATATCTAAGTTGTAGATTAATATTTTGGTATCAGTTGTTTGCTAGATTTATGCAGTTATTTGATTGTCTCCATTCTGATGCTTCTCTATTGTTTAAATTGATATAACAAGTTTATACTCAGTTTATCATTGTACATTTGCTATATATGTGTGATCTAGTTATTCGGTTCTCTAAAGTAGGGATTAAAATCTTTTAATCAATCACAACAATTGGGAAGTGTTACTTGGATTAATAAGAAGAATCACATAACTAGAATTGTCATTCTATCTCAAGAAGAGTTTTTCAATTATTCACTTGCATGTTTACACAAGTTGTAAACAATTTCTATGTCTGACAGTTTGAATTATTGCCATTATTGAAATCCACATTTGCAGATATTCATTAGAATCCATATACCCAATAAGGCACTGGTCTCCCCTTGTATTCTTTTATAATTTTCATTATTCTTATTTATTTTACACTTACATTTACAAATACACATACATATGCATTTACTGTTTTCATTTATTTCTCATGTAGTTTAATAGTTTGATCGATTTTATATTATATGTGTTGAAGACTTTAGAATTTCAATTACATTAATTTATGGATATGTTGTATCTATAACACTACAAAACCATATGCTCTTTGCATTACACTTGCATTTAGAAATACA
>VDFB02221275.1:0-13565 GCA_007258455.2 Sequoia sempervirens | reverse complement strand
TTTTCCAAGCCTTGGTATTTTTCATGTGTGTATCATACCTATCCAGCTCAGTTCACTTTTTGTCTCCTCCCATTTCAGCCGACACAGTGGGGTAGACCCAAATGAAAACTTTACTAAAATTGGCCCCGCTAAATATAGGATCCCACAAAGCATGTAGAGCTTTCTTGCAGATTAAGCCGCTGGGCTCGGTTCCATGCACTCTAATGATTTTGATGTGAAATATCCAGCATGTCCTCATTAAAGGGACAACACGTCGCTTTTCCATGTGATTTATCATAATTTATTAGGGTGCAGACATTAGAGTTTAGATCGCTAATATTAAGCCATGTGCACACATCTTTACTCCTAACCCCTTTGTTAGCGAAAAAATCCGCAACAACACTGGCTTCTCTATAAGCATGTGATATTTTAACTTTGTCAAATTTGGCGAAAGTCAAAATAGCTTCATCAACCCATGATTTAATGGTCCACGATGGGGGAGACTTGCCATAGAGGCAGAAATTATGTTTTTGGAGTCTCCTTCAAGCCACAAATATTTAATATTAAGACTTTGGGCTAAATTTATGATGTGAAAATCTCTAGCAGCCTCCGCCAGATGATTAGTTTTGGAACCAAGAGGAGAGGCCCTCACTCTAATGAAATTGCCAAAGGAATCCCTTATAACTCCACCACAGCCCGCCGCCCCCATATTACCTTTAGCTGCTCCATCAAAGTTAGCTTTGATCCAACCGTTTGGTAGGAAAGACCAAAAAACACCCTCTTTGTCCTTCTTGGCCTTCATAATGGTTCTAGGAAAATTTAGACTTATGTTCCAATCCTTAGCAACAGTTAAGTCATAGAGCGAAAGCTCCGCTTTCATGGGCATGTTCTCCTTCTAAACTAAGGCATTGAAATTTTCCTTCAAGAATCTGACAATTTTATCAAAGACAATATCCAGAGAGTCTTCTTTACCTCTATAAATTATGTTGTTGCGTTCTTTCCATAGGCCCCATGCAACATGAGGGAAGGATAAATCCCATAAAAGCTTGAGCATAGGATTTCTTGTCGGGGCTTTCCATTGAGTGAAGAATTCTTCAATGGACAAAGGGAAAACCCAAGGAAGGTGCCATAACTTGATGATTATGTCCTAGATAGAAGCATCAAAAGAGCAATGAAGGAATAAATGATGCACTGATTCAACCTCCATCTTACAAATAAAGCATCTATTAGGAATTTGAAATCTGTGTTTACACAGGTTATCAATCATGAGCACCTTGTTTTGGAGAAGGATATAGAAGAAGATATTAATTTTAGGTATCAAATGTTTTAACCAAGCTTTAGACTAGAAAGGAGGATGGTACAAAGAAGTAATCTTGGTAAAAGTAGATGACATAGAAAAATTTCTAGAGAGTTCATCAATCCAAATCACACAATCATCCAACTGCTCAGGACTAAGTCTAACTACCAGCAGAGAGGACTAGATAGGAGCCAAAGCCTAACTAACACTGTACAAGTCCACCCAATTACCATTCACTCTGTAGTCTTTCACAAAAGTTCCAAACTAAACCTTGCAAATCTCAGCCCAATCACTGAAGGAGTTGATTTTTATAATGGGCTCCTTAAAGAGCCATCTATCCTCCCAAAATCTAGTATGATAACCATTTCTCACTTGTCATCCAATACCTTTATCCACAATATTTTTTCCATTGATTATATTATTCTAGCATGTGGACCCTCTGGGAAGAAGGAGGGGGTCCTTCTTTATAATGGAGGAACTATTGTTTTCTAAATATTTGCTAGCCAGAATATCAATCCACTCCCTAGAAGAAGAGGAGATTCTCCAGATTTGTTTAGCTAAGAGGATTTTGTTAACTGTTTTGATTTTCTTAAACCAAGTCCTCTGGCCTTTTTAGGTCTACAAACTAGATTCCAACCAATTAAGGGAAGTCTTTTTTTTCCTCAACACCCGACCAAAGAAATATTTTTTGAATTTTTTCAATGGCATCAGCAATTTAGCAGGAATCTTAAATAGGCTCAGGGCATAGATAGGCAGATTCTAGAGAGTGGCTTTGAGGAGTTGAAGTTTTTCGGCTTGACTTAGCAGGGCTCCTTTCCAGCCCGCAAGCTTCTTGCTGAATCTTTCAACCAGCGAGAGCCAAAAAGACTCAACGGGTTTCAAGCTTAATGGTAGACCAAGGTAGGTGGAAGGAAAGGAATACACCATGCAACCCAGAATTCTAGCTATTTTAGCCTGTCTATGATCGAGAGTGTTGAAGAACAGAGAACTTTTTTTATTGTTGATAAGCTATCCTGAAGCTCTCCCCTAATTATCAAGCAATTGTTTTATTCATTTTCCTTCAAACACTGTGGCTTTACCCATTATTATAGTGTCATCAACGAATTGTTGATGGGAACACACCAGATTGCTCAATGAAGGTTTGAGACCAGAAATAAATTTTAAGTCAACCAATTTTTTCAGATTCTTGCCTAAACTTTCAGCCATAATAGTGAATAAAATAGGAGAGATAGGATCACCTTGCCTTAGACCTCTAGTGCTTTGGAAAAAAGAGGTGGGGGATCCATTGACCATAATCAATATGGAAGCCATGGACACAAGTTGTTCCACCAATTGGATAACCCTGTCACAAAAACCAAAAGCCTTTAAAATTTTAAATAAGAAAGTCCAGTCAACTCTGTCATAGGCTTTTGAGATATCAAGCTTTAATAAAAAGCCTTCAGTCTTCGACTCAACTAAGGAGTGAATATTCTCATGTACCGTAACAATAGAGTTAAGAATTTGTCTACCAGGGACAAAGCCATTTTTTTGAGGAGAAATCAAGGAAGGCAAAAGAGTTAAAAATCTAGAGGTTAAGACCTTAGAGATGATTTTGTATAAAGAATTACAGAGACTTATAGGCCTAAAAGCCTCAAAATTATTAGCTCCAGGTTTCTTGGGGATAAGAACCAAGAAGGTAGCATTTAATTCTTTTAGAAGACTTCTGGATCCAAAAAATTCTTTAACAGCATTTACCACATCTTCTTCTACAATCTCCCAGAGCCATTGAAAGAAAAATGAAGGGAAACCATCAGGACCCAGAGCTTTACTCCCTTCAAAGGAAAAGATAGCCCGCTTGACTTCCTCATTGGTGGGGATAGCTGTCAAAAAAGAATTGTTTTCCTGGTTGATAATTCTTGGTATAGCTTCAACTAAATGATCCTGCTCATTTTGGTTTAATTCATTACTAGCCAAGAGAAGATGTTTAAAAAAGGAGCTCGCCTGCTTTCTAATATGCTCCTCCTCATACTTGATTCCGTTCACATCTATTTGAGATATTTTGTTTATAGCTCTGTGTTTTGATGTCGATAGATGGAAGTACCTGTTATTTCTGTCTCCTACTAATAACCAAAGAGCTCTAGATCTTTGTCTCCAAAACTCCTCCTCCTTTCCAATTATGTCATGCATCTTCATAAGGAGCTCATTCTCTTTTTCCTTAGTGTCATTCAAGTAGCCCTCCTTTTGTATTTTAAATTGAACTTCTCCCAAGTCCATCTGAAGATCATACTTAATCCTAAAGATATTCCCAAAAGAGTCCTTTTTACATTTTTTTAAATTACATTTCACTTCCCTTAACTTTTTTGCTACTCTGAACATAGCAATTCCTTGAATTCTTATATTCCACCATTTCCTTATTTCCTCTTTAAGAGTAGGATGAGAGATCCACATTTTTTCAAATTTGAAAGGAGTGTTCTTCTTTTTTATAGGATCCATAGTGAAATTGATAGGAAAATGATCTGAACCAATTCTCGTAAGGGCTTTAAGAGAACAGTAATAATCAAAATACCAATGATTGGAGATTAAAGATCTATCTAATCTAAGATGTATGAGATCCAACCCCTTTCTATGATTAGACCAAGCAAAGGAAGCTCCATGAAGATCCAGATCAATCAGCCCTTGACTATCAATGAAATTCTGAAGATCCTCTTTACTCTCCAAATTGATCTGGGATCCCCCAATTTTTTCTCCATTCATTAAGGGTGTGTTAAAATCCCCCATAACAATCCAAGCTTCACTATCAAAAATTCTCCTAAAGGAAACTAATTCTAACCAAAAATATTTTCTCATTCCTTTTCCATTAGGAGCATATATATTCACTTGAATCCAGCTGAAGTTGTCTCTTATATGAGTAAATCTAGTGGCTATATGATTCATCCCTTCCAAGATCGGATCACCTTTGATTGTGTGGCTATTCCAGAAAGTCGCGATGCCTCCAGAAGCCCCATTCGAATTATTACCCTGGTTACTGTAATACTGGAAAATTTTCAACTTTTCAATTTTCTCCTTTGACTTTTTTGTTTCCTGAATTAAAAGAATATCTGGCTTGTGATCTATAATGAAATTGCGAAGAACATCCTGCTTGTGGGGGCTATTGAGTCCCCTGATACTCCAAGACATAATCTTCATTAAATACCAGGGGAGTTAAGACATCTCGGGATGGTTTTCTGAGATCCATCCGCAATATCCTAAAAACTATTTAGCTCTCTTTTCTTTTTCAAAGACTTTTTTCCTCTTGAATTCTTTACTGCCCCACAATCTACCTTGATTCTTGATCTGGTAGAAATGCCACTTGGGGTCTTCCATTGTTTGTTTTTTTCCATCTTATTCTTTGATAAATTCTCCTCTTTACCAGTCTCTTCTTGGCTATCTATCTCTCTACTACACTCCTAGTCCTTTTCATTTGGTATTCTTTGTTCCCAAGGTAAAGTGTCCATGTTACCATTCTTTTGACAAGCCAAGACATTACTAGAAAGATCTACTGAGTGATCCAGATTTTCAAGGGAGTCCTTAACCCTATCAGTGGAAATGGGATCTGTCAGGCTCACAACTCCCTGAGGGGGAGACAGGGAGGGAAGAGGAATATTCAAAACCAAGGACAAGCCCTTACTAGGAATATCCTCCAGACCCAGGATCTCTTCATTTCTATCAGAAGGGACTGTCATTTGGGATAAGGAAGCAAAAAGGTTCTGGTCTCCTTCTCCAACTGAGGTCTCCTCATCTGAATCCCTTTCCTGGGATGGAGACATTTTAACAATATTCATGTAATGAGGATCATTAGGGGTCTCACCTTTAGATTCTATGACCACTTCAATCTCTGGAGAGATACTCTGAGTATCAGACTCTTTGTTTTCCAGCTCCTGCTCTTTATTTTCCTTCCTTTCTTCTCCTAAATCATTCTTTTTTTTCCACGCCTTTTTTCCAGGTCCTACTAGTTTATCTTTCTCTGAGGTGGCATTTAGGGGACACTTTTTTGCCCAGTGACCAAATTTTCTACGTTTGAAATAGGAAAATGGAATAGTTTCAAACTCTATACTCTATACCCAGGAACCCAGTTTAGATTGGATCTCAATAGAAGATGGTAGATCTGCCTCCTGGGAGACTCCCACACAAATCCTCGCAAAAACCAATCTCTTTCTAGAAGCTGTCATTGAGTCAATCAAAAGGAGCTCACCAAAGGAGCTCGCAATACCATGAAAGATGTCTTCACTCCAGTATTCCAAAGGTAGGCTTGGAAGTCTAACCCAAACTGGGACATTCTCAAAGATGGAATCCAATAGATCCAAGTTGGAGGACCACTTCTTTAAAGCCAGGGAATATTTCCCTATCACCCAAGGACCTCCACTTCTAACAGTCGTGATGTCCTCTCTACAAGTAAATTCAAACATGAAAAATCCCTTTGGAAGAGTAGCAACTGAGACTTTCCCACTAGTTCTCCATTTATTTTTAACAAACTCCCTGACCACTTCAATATTTGTTCTAGGGCCCATGAACTTCCCAACTAGAGTTCGTTCCATTAGGGCTATATTATGGTCAATGAGCAGATCTGGAATAGAAATAGCAAACTTACCTCTAACTGGGGACGAGATTTTTTGCACTGGAGGGAAAGATGATTTTCCTTTAGGTTTTACCCCGAACAAAGAGGTACAAGGTTTTCGATTGCCTCTAATTCCACTTGTGGTCCCCACTCCCCCTTTAACTTTCTCATTTTTACCGGTGGGGGATGCAGCAGGGTTAATCTCTAGGTTTTCCTTTCCCCCAGGTTCCACCTGTATTTTGTTTTCGGTGTCCACATCATCCTGGTCATCCTTACCTTGCTTCTGACTCGACTCCAGCTCCTGATTCGACTGTAGATTTTCTTATCTTGCTCCATTTCCTTTTTCGTTGCTTTGAATTTCAAACCTAGTTGTTTAGAAACTACATTCAATTTGCTACAGATTATATTCTTACATATTTTTGAAATAATATAGATAACTTATTCAAATTTTAATGTCAAGTTGCCTAACTTTGATTTTTCTAAATTTTTCACCACTTAAGGGCCTATTTTTTCCATGATGATCTTGCACATACCCTTAAAAAAATATTTCATTGGGAAAAATTTGGTCCTAGTAAGTTGAGCTAGGACCCATTTTCCCTTAGTGACGAATGGGTCCTCCCTTAATAGGACCCCCCTTTCTTAATTGATTTGGAATGGGTTTTTGGCCTTCTTTCAGTCCCACGAAGCTTGGTCCTAGAAACTTAGCCAGGACCCACTCACCCAAGGTAGAGAATGGGTCCTCCCTTAATGAGACCCCCTTTTTCGAATTTAATTATCTTTCTTTCCAGATCTAGTGTTGGCCTTAATTCTTTGAATTTCAGGGTTAATCTCCTAATTTAGTATAAATAAGGGGTTAATTCACATAATTTCACCTAATATTTTCAAGAGAGAATCCTAATACTTTTCAAGAGAATTATAGAGCATTGCAAGGGAATTCACAAGGCATTATAGGGCAGATTTCAAGAGTTTATTGCAACAATTCAAAGTCATATCATCATTTGAAGGGTTTGATGCATACATTCATGTTGTTGAGCTAAAGAAGTGGATGTAGAATTGAAGATCTATTTGCAACTATTGTTCACATCATTTTCAAAGATCCTAGATCTATATTCTTCATGGCTACTCTGGATGATAGTCTGTAGATTTGCTTCACAAAACATAACCCAAGATGATATCATTTGCATATTTCATGTTTCATGCTTCATTTCCTTCATTTCATCATTCAATTTAATTACCTACAAGGGGTTTGACCAAGGAAAACCCCCATTCACTAAAAAATCAACAACTTTCCTTTCCCTTGAGTGTGTGATTGCAAATATGCAAGTTGAAGATCAAGTTGAGCAAAATTTGGAGAAAAGTTGTCAAAGTTGCAAAGTTGTCATTCTAGGTGCAAGTTCACGCAAAGAGCTCTACAAAATTAACTACAGACTTCTAGAACTTGACAATATGGATTTTAAGAGTGCATACATCAAGGAACAAGATCCTAAAATTAGCTTTTTTAAACCCTACAAGGACCCATTCGCCACTAAAGGTGAATGAGTCCTCCATAGCTCAAAAACACTAACTTTCTAGCTAGGTACACAACTTTTTAAGCTCTAAAAATATCCCCCATAGTTGCTATAATAGTTAGGTTGCATATTTATGGTTGTTATTAGAATCTTATTTTACATAATTTTAAGTGATAAGTGCCTTATAAAAATTAGTGGTCCATCATTTTGTTGATTCATTTGGTGGACCCTATTTTTCCCATCATCACTAGGATCAAGGCTCATCAGTTCATTATCAATTTGATAGTCTCTTACTTCATCTGTAGTACCATACAAATTTTTAATTTATCCCAAACCTTATGATAATTCTCACATGATTCAATTTGAAACAAAAAATATTGATAAAGTAGGATACAAAGCTTTCCAAGAGCTTTAGTATATTAAAAAATCCATTAAATTATCTTTTTCTCATCATCTATAGGTTTAGGTACCTTATTCTCAACATATAGAGAATGACCTTGATTCATTAGTACACTCCATGCTTGTTGATGCCAAGTTACATAATTATATGATGTTAACAAAGGAACCTTAGAATGATCAATGGAAACTAAAAGCATATGCAAAATAGATTAAAACAATGCACCAAAAGACCCCTCCAAATCACTCAATCATGAAACCCCCCAATAATATGATGTGGCACTTTATATGTAGTATGTTTATAATGCCAAAATTCTATTCTAGATTTTATAATGCCAAGGTGGATTCAAGATGGAAAATTACAACAATATCTCATAATAAATTCCTCAAACTAAAAGTAACCTTTCCAAATATGATCTACACTAAAAATGAAGCCTTCCCAAGAGGAAAAATCTTTTCCAAGTGTTAGTATGTCTAATTAATCAACCAAAAATAAATTTACATGTCTACATAAAAGATATGTATAACTAAATCTAGAAAAGTGCCTGAATAGAAATGTACAACTCCTTAATACTTTTCCTCCACAAAAAAAATGAAAAATTAGATAATACAACAAAAATCTATGAGTTGAGAGGTCCAAAAAAGAAATTCTAAATACAACCAACAATAAAATTCACCTAAGGAAAAATTTTAAGAAATGGCTTACACGATTGTGAAGTGCTCAGAACTATATTTTCATTGATATCTCATTTGCAAAATTTTGATACCCTAGTGGAAAGTTATGGTGTTTTAAAAAATATACCCTATTAGGGCCTATGAGGTAAAAGTAGGCACCTTGGGAACTTAGCACTTATTTTCCAATATGACCACTAGCGCATTGAGTTTTAAAAAATTAAGCAAGTGACAGTGGGTCAATGACACTTCAAGTGGTAGCTTTGTGTGTTTCTTCCTAGTGGACGGCCATGTCAAGGCTTAAGCCTAGCCCCTTGAGACCAAGGGCTTGAGCCCAATAAAACTTGGGTCTACAATGATTTAAATCGAAGCTAACAAACTTTTGACTACACTTTTAAAAGTACATTTTTTTATTATTAAAACCATTGAAGGAAACATACCACCGTACCATGACGCAAAGCAACGCCAGCTATCATACTACCTACATAGGAGAATATTCCACTGTATAGGCCACAAAAAATGTTGATTGTACATACATATGGCAATTGAAGGTATGGAAAGGTATGACCAATAAGAATCAGTATGAATTGTATGAATTTTATCTTTAGCTTTTAACTAAACTCTCAAAAATAGCCTAAGTAAAATTCACCCCAATATCAAGCATTTTATGTGAGAATAATGGTTTTTGGGCCTTTTGGACTCAACTGTGAGGTTTTTTTTTCCCCAATGTGCACCCAAAAAAATCTAAAGCTCAAATCACCCTAAGATCTAAAAAGGGATTTTACAATTATGAAGCTCAGATACCATCTTAGAGTCACTTAAGGACTCAAGCAGTCCAAAATCAAAAAAACCAAAAACAACCTTCTATAAGAAGGAAAAGGAAGAAAATCGATTTACATTAATGGATGCAAGATTATGGCCAATATGCAATGTACTGAAGAATTTAGTGATCTATTGCTTCAACTCAACTAAACCATTCATGATGCACAAATGCTGTATTTCTTATATAGGCAAGTTGTGAGATAGGATTACACAAGATCTTCGCATGTGTCTTAATCTTGTATAATGAGACAACTACCTCAAAAACTATTAATTAAATGAGTTAGGAAACAAGGATTAAGTTCCAAAGGATAAGATAAGATCAAGTTACTACTAACACTATCTAGAAAGATTCCCTCTTAATACCTAAGAGGACTTAAAATGTAAATAAAACCTAATAATTACTAAATAGGTAAAACACCTATTTACACCAACGATACACACCTACACCATTCCTTATTCTTATAATAATTATACTTCATGCCAAATTTGAAATGTGCAATACTTCAAGAAGGCTTTTTTATTATTCCATCTTTTAGCCTCAATTCCATTTTTCTATTGAACTATAATATTATATGTTGTCATCTCCTAGGTATACCTTACTTCAACTAAAACTTTTTCATATTCGTTAAACCACTCCTTATTATAATTCATATGAAAGAGGCACTTGAATTTATTATCCATTCATATATGCTTGCTCCAACAAAAAAAATACCCCTTAAATGTTTTAGTTGAGTCCTTTGATTCTATAGAAGAAGCATCTTCAAATGAATTTCCATCTTCAAAATTTTTAGATTTATAATTCCTCTTATGATGCTCCATGTTATCACAATTTTAATACTTTCCTTTATTTTTATCTAGAGCATTAAATTTAGTTGTAGATTTCAATATTTAGCCCTATAAGGTTTAATATTATAATTTTTTTCTATTTCTTTCATGTAGGAATGACCTCTTGTACAATCAATACATTGTTTGGTTGGTAATCTCTTGAATATTTTATTTTGTTTTCTTCTAATAGTAAGGATACTACTACATCCTCATCCTTTAATTTAAAAGTTGTACTAGTTATTTTCATTACTAAATTATTGTGAGTGAGGTAAAGAACAAAGAAAATTAATACACTTATTTTCATCATCTATTGATTTTGATAGATAAGAATTGAAATATCAAATTTTTGAATGCATTCAAGTGTTTAGCCATAGAGTCAACATCATTCACCTTTAGGGAATACACCTTGTTTGAAGGAAAAAATAATTTTTTTAGGACTTTCCTTGATACATTGTATATAATTTATCTCTTAGCAGCTTTGTTGTGGCTTTTATTCATGCATTCATCATAATTTAATCTAACAAATATAATCTAATTGAACTTCTTTCCTTCTTATCAAGAATTATCCACTATTCATCCTTCATATTAGTTGGTTTTGTTGATGATACAACAATATACCAATATTTGTTAGTAAGTAGGACTTCCATCTATATCCATATCTCAAAATTATTTATGTCAAAAAAATTTATATTTATATTTGTGCTTCCCATCATTGTGATTCACACATAGACCCTCATGCACACAACTTACATATAGGGTAGAGGTTATCACAAGTAAAATAAACCTTAATTGTTCTAACAATGCTCAAAACAAGCCTTGAAACCAAATGAAAAGAAAATAAGCCTGATGAACTTGTACAATAGAAGGCATGCATATAAAAGATTAAAAAAATGTAGAAGAATAGAAATCAAGGATACTATGTAACCTTTTCCCCCATGAAAAACTTTTTGAGTAGAAAATTCAACACAATAAAATTTTTGATTATTACAAAATTTCAACCATTCTCCAATAAGATATGAATATTTTTTAATTCACCATTAAGCATTTGTGAATATAAATCGGCTCATCAAAATTAATTTCATATTGAATGAAATCGAGGAAAGATAAATATGAGTGCTTTAAAACATGGGTGATTGAAGATTGATTTTTTTCGAAGAATTTGCAATTTTCTAATCATCTAGTAAGGTTGATCCCCTTGTAGACTATTAATCCCATGTAAACTAGTAAACATGGAAAGTATACAACACTTTTCCAAAAAATTGCATGCCTTCCCTTCCACATTATTGTTACAAAAATTATGAGAATTGCTTATTATTTTTTACAAACTATGACTAGCACAAGTGTACTATGTCAATAGAAAATAAAGTGAAAGTTTTTAATGCATTGGATTTTCTATCAATTTTCATATATTATTGAATGTCCAATTTTCACAATTTCAAATTAATATTTTTAAAATATTCATGAAAACATACAATGTATAGCAAAAATGTAATTGATTAGATTACTCAAATAATACCACTTACAAAAAAAAATATAAATTATTTTAAATATTGAGAAATATAATTAATATATGATAAAATATTACATTAATTTATATTAAATTTTAAGAATAATTTTATGAGTGAATGATCTTCACTAAAGACCATTTCCAAATGTATAAGGTGGTAGATCAGGACTTTTAAAAAAATTGAAAATTTTTACCATGTCCTTGTTTTGATCATGATTTCAGGCCTTTGTATCTAGGGGATGTTCTATATCTGTGTTAACCTATTATACCTGGTTTATGGTCTTCTAAGTTGTAACTCGAGCCATTGAATGCATATTATTACTAGCCCTTTTGTCTAGGCCTATCAGTCATTGAGCTTGTGTTTATCATCTAATACTGCCTAAGTCAGACCAAAATATTTCATGTTTAAAGACTTAAGTCTTAAGTCTTCGGCCCTAAAGGGCCCAAATTTCTTATCGACCTACTCATGGCTCTATTTTAGGACTAAAAATTGCTCATATGTAGATTTTGCTAAATCCATCGATCAGTAGGTTAGATCGGCAGGGTCGCTCCCCACCTACCATGATAAATAAATATTGGTTTTTCAAAGTTGTGGCGAGTGAAGGGATGTGTGTCTCAGGTGGTGTGGAGCTCGGGTCTCCACGTCGAGCTCAACACTGTATAGTTTCGCTTCTTCTGTTGTTGAGCCACCAGTTGCACCCACCTCCACCCACTTTCAGCCTCCCTCTCTGAAGCCTCAGAACCCCAAGTCCCCTCTCAACCCTGAAATCCCACCCCCCTTCTCTGTTTCAAGGAATTTCTTCGTTCAAGGATGCTCTTTTAGCTGATAAATGTCTTCCTAAAAAATGAAAAGAGTTAACCTCTTCTTCTCCCTCTCATTCTCCGCCACCTACCGATCCCCCACTGCTCTTAGCACCTTTGCAAACTCCCCTCGCTAGCCCTGTGTGTTCTTCTTCACAACCTAACAGTCCTTCGAGAACTCTCCCCTCTAGCCCAACGAGATCTCGTGATAGATCTCCTTCTAGAGAGAGCCCCCCTCAGATGTCTACCTTGAGCCTAATGCGATAGCGATAAATAATCAGTTTAATTCCGTCCTCTCCAATGAGGAAATTCCTGACTCTCAAGGAATTGTAATATTTAGTCATGGAATGTTAGGGGAATGTCTATCCCATCCCGAAAGTTTCAGGTCAAACAGTCTGTCATGAATAACCAAACTGATGTCCTAATGTTGCAAGAAGTGAAAGTTATTCAAACTCGTCTTGACGCTGCACTTGCTACCATTTGGAAGGAGGCTAGGTTTTTTCATACAAACCATTCTGAGGGGTCTGGAGGTGCTGTTCTAGGTCTGGCTCCTTGGCTGGCTAAATCAGTTGTCGCCTTTGGATCTGATCCTAATAACTGTTGTGTTTGGGCTACCACCATAGTTCAAGGCAACTTGTTGGGCTTTTGTTCTATTTATGCCCCTAACTCCTCATCCAAAAGAGTGACTTTGTGGGATTGGTTACGCACTAATTTGCCTTCTACTGAGTGGGTTCTTGGGGGTGATTTCAATATGGTGGAACACCTGGCTGATCGGAGTTGGGACAGCCACCCTCGATTGCCTCAACACGAGTTTGAAGCTTGGACGCTTGCTCATAACTCTTTAGGTGTGCATGATCCTATCATGGGTAAAAAAGATTCCCATAGACCTCATTGGTTCACTTGGAGCAATTGCCGGGAAGGGCTTTTCCGTAAGTTGTGCCGCTTGGACAGATTTTATATTTCTCCCAATCTGCCTATCCTTCCTTCATCTCCAGGTCTTTTTGTTCATCTTGACTTAGCTGCCACTCTTTCAGACCATCTTCCCATTTTCACCACCCTTGCTCTCAATCATGTTGATTCCACACTCCAAGACTTACCCTTCAAGCTTAATGTTTCCCATCTTAAAAATAAAGCTTGTATTGATGGACTCTTAGCAATTTGGAAATCTAAGCCTAAACCTCAAAA
>VDFB02221274.1:80643-93118 GCA_007258455.2 Sequoia sempervirens | reverse complement strand
ATGCTTTTGTTCTTCATGTACAATGCAAGCCTGAAATGATTGTGAGTCAGGGGAGTGGGTTGACAAATGGTTGAAAATTTATCTTAGCCCACTTCACATGTATCACCCTCCGATGGAATTGGAACTAACACAGATGGAATCATCGATTGACTTTGACCATGTATCAGATCTAGTTCAACCAGGTAATATATCTACTTGCTTAGTATTTGAAATTCCATATTGTTATCTTACTTTGTACTGTATTCATAATGTTGACTAATTTCAATAGATATGCTACACATATAAATGCAGGGCATGTTTATGCAGTTATTGCAGATGAAGACAATGAAGAAGGTACAGACTATTACTTGTGTCGTTGTGTTGAGGCAAAAAAGAAATTGGAAGCCCCAATTGTAGATGGAGAAAACATTAAATACCCTACAGGATCAGTTGTTCTTACTGGAACGTGGCTCAGAAGGTACCCACATAAGAGTGTTAAACATTGGTTGTTTGAGGAATTTGACATGCATCGTAAGATTCTTCATTACTCAAACCTTGTCGTGGCATCCAATGTTCGTTTGAGAAAATATCGGGGTAGACCTTTGAACAAGACCTTGTGGAAGGTCCGTGAGTCTGACCATGAGGCAATACTTGACACAATAAAGAGTAGAGTAGACCCGGATGGTTCATTGGATTAATTTGTAAGTATATGCACAACTATTCTTATTAATTTATACTTTATGGTAAAATTTGTTAGTAAGTCTCATTTGAAAGTGGTTTGGTGAATTTTCATTAAGTTTAGAGGGTTTTATTGATGTTTTACTAAAACTGCCCTGTTTTGGTGTAAATTGGTGATTTGAGAGTATTAAAATGAGTTTTTAGGGAATTCCACCTACTGTAGCAATTGTAACTTGGTGGAATGGCCCCATTTGTTGTAAAATAGGTTTCCAAATTATTTTTAAGTTAGAGGAAGCGTGTTTGTGGGTTTTGGGTGTTGCCCTAGGTTGAATTTGGGTGATTTTCCTTGTGAAAGTGAGGAACTAAATGATGGTTTACGAGTTTTCTGGAATAAATAACCTATGTGATGAAGTTTAAAGCTTGTGCAGGCATAATTATGCATGTTTGAATAGGTGGCAAAGTCTGGAAAGGTCTAGAGGTATGATTTACAATAAACCCTCCTTTTGAAGGCCTAGAATCAAGGGTTTTAGGCTGTGCTATGTTGGAAGAGTGATTTCTAGAAACTATTGGTGGATTTAGTAGTTTTTGGGCATTTTAATTGCTGCCCCAAGGTTTCATAAAGTTTGGTGGAGTTTAAAGGGTACTTTCTTTGTAAAAGTAGGCTAATCCACTAGCCTTTTCCATGGCAGGAGTATTGGATCTTTGAGTTTGTCCAAAAGAGTTGATATTGGTTTTCCTGTATGTTTTATAACTTGCAAAATGGTATCTTAATCATCCTTGAGTTTGTTAGGTGTTTTGGAAAATGTTGGTGAAAATGCCTAAACTTGGTTTGCACTAAAACTGGGGTTTAGGAGTGAAATTGGGAAATTGTGCTTCTAATGATTGTAGAACTTGGAAGGCTAGTTGAATTACTTTATGTGGTCATTTTAATCTTTCTAGATACTTCTTGAAGGCAGGTTTCCAAGTTGATTAAGGTTGAGCCTCCGGACTCTGTTTCATTCTGCAACTCGTGCAACCAAATGGACTATTCCAACATGTTCAAATAGGCATGTTTACGCTAGGCATGGTCCTCATTCACACCCAAACATGCGGAATTGCTCTGAGCTACATTGAACCGAATCGATCCCTTAAGGGTCCAAAGGGTAAAATGGCTGCAAACGTCAGCATGAGGTTACTCAAACACCATGACACTTAGAAACTTCTTGTCTGATCCTATGGGATCACATTGGGCCCCTCTACAATAACCTCTCTCAGTTTTTTTAATCTTGGAGTGTTTTTCCTGTGGTGTCCATTTTTCAGTTGATGGAAAAAGTGTCAAATGGAAGCAGTGAAAAGTTGCAAGGTGGTGCAATTTTCGTTATGCAACTCGTGCGACCGAATGGACTGTTCCAATGTGTTCAAATAGGCATTTTTATGCTAGGCATGGTCCTTGTTCGCACCCAAACACACGGAATCGCTCCGAGCTACATTCAACCGAATCGATCCCTTAAGGGTCCAAAGGGTAATATTGTGATGTTTTTCACACATCGCCCCATTGCAAATGGGGGCCCCCTAATTTTGGCTTTGTTGTCGAACTTTTGGCTTTGCTTTTGGTTTGTTTTGTCGTTGTCTCTCTTTTCTGCTGTCTATCTTTTCCGAGATGTGCCCGTCTGACTTGAAATTTTGGCCAAGTCCGAGAAATTAGGGTTTTGAACTTACTTGCCAATTTGAGGACGAATGAAGCAAATAAATTGAAACGGGGATTAGCATTGATGTTAGTGTGCTTCCAGCAGGTTTTCACTAAAATTTCATCAGATTCTGGCAACTTACTATTTTTAGTAAGTGTGTAATTCCAGGCATTCCGTCAGCACTTTTGAAGTTTCGATCGTCACACTGCATTCAGAACATGTCAAGTTACTCGCATGCAAAATTTGAGCTAAAACGAACGACTTGCTATTTTTAGCAGTCCAGCTTCCAGAGCAGATTTCAAGGTCTAGATGTTACATTTTCTGATGCATGTCCGAAGATTCCTTCTGGGTTTTTCGAGACCTTCGCGGTGATGAGACATGCAAAGCATGATGATGACCTTCAGCACTCGGCCTTCGGAGCCCAATATTAGGGTTTGCATGCAGACATTTTCAGCGCATGTCGGCACATTCTTTCTGGGTTTTCCAAGAGCTTCGTGACGATGTAACATGCAAGTGGAACTGACCACTTTTCAGAAACTTACTATTTTTAGCCAGTGCGTGCATGTTGGAGATTTTTTTGGGTTTTTCTGGGTTTTTCAAGATTTTTCGGGCAGTATGACATGCAAGATCATCCAGCAGCCGGTTGGTCACTTTTTCGGCCTCTTTCTATTTTTAGCAAGTGTCACTCGGGCAGCTACTCAACACCTCAGAACTGCAAACTGACTAGCATACAATTGAAACGAGATCAAACAAAGCTTATCTGAGCAACATGCACAAAATTAGGGTTTCGAGCTTCAACGCTAAAAATGTGGAGTCAGAGGTCAAGATGTTCAAAACTGAGGTATCCATTATGATCAGTATCTTTCAGAGAATCTGCTGGCAAAATTTGAAGGCAATCAGAGAACCTGCTATTTTTAGTAAGGCATTTTGGACAAGGGCTATAAATAGAAAGTCGATCTCGGCATCGGCACAGATAGGCAAGTTCATCAACGAAGGGTACACTATCCAAATTTCAAAGCAAACAAAGCTAAGGAAGTCTCAGAAATAAGCACTTACTATAAATAGTAAGTCACTTCGAAAGCGGCTATAATTGGCAGGTTAGCATTGAATCTCAGCAAGTACAAGTCAAACATGTGATGAAGAGTCTTTGGCGCGAATTTCAAGGCAAACCGAGTTGCAGAGAATGAAGAATCAGATAATTGCTATTTTTAGCAGGTCAATTAGGGTTTCCTAAAATCAAGGGCGAAACACGACAGCCAGGTAGAAGCAGCTTCCAGTCACGATCACCACATTTCAGGCATTCAGCACGTAGACATTCTGAGCAATTGTTATTTTTAGTAAGTTGCTAAAAATAGCAGGTGCATGTAGATATCAAGGCCCAATAGCTCAACCACATCTCGAGATCCGAACAAAGCAAAATCCAGCCTTTTGGGAGCTTGAAATTAGCTTGAAGTGCAAAATTGACAAACTTTCTAAAAATAGCAAATTAGGGTTAGCGTGATCAAGTCGCCCTAAATTGGGCAAAAGGGACGAAATACACCAAGTTTGATAATTTTTTGGGTCCAGCATCAAAACTTGCTTTAAAAGGCCAAAGGCAGATCAAAACTCCTGAAGTGTTTGAAAAATGAAAGAAGACCCCCCCCAGTGGCGCCTTTAAGCTGGCAGGAGTCTTGAAATTTTCTAAGTCACACAAATTGGAAGCTCCACTAGTAAAATGCGCCCTTGAGCTTCAAGATGGTTGAAAAATATTCTAAGTACGAAAATTGGAACATCCTATGGTAAAATGCGCCCAAGATGAGAGGGGTGGCTTAAGAATTGACTAAGTGTTGAAAACTAGAAGCTAGCCTAGGCAAATGCGCCCAAGTTGGAAGGCCATGAGAAAAAAAATTCTAAGTCTGAGAAAACTCAAAGTGTGGGAGGTAGAATGCGCCTTAGCTAAGGGAAAAGGCATTGGAAATCTTCTAAGTGTTAAGATGGAAGTAAGGACCCCCAAATGCGCCCTTAAAGAGAGAGAGCTTAAGAAGTTTTCTAAGTGTTCAAAAATGAAACCTCAGGGGGTGAAATGCGCCCTTAGGAGGAGGTGGAGTCCAAAAATTTTCTAAGTGTCAAAATGAAAGGTAGGCCATGTTATATGCGCCCATGTCAAAACTGGATGCTCCATGGGTAAAATGCGCCCACTTTGAAAATGAGTCAAAATCTTTTAAGTATGGAAAATTTGATGCTCCCCTGCCAAATGCGCCCAAAAGATAAGAGGGTTAAGAGTTGAAAGGTTTCTAAGAAGGTAAAATTGGAAGCTTGACCATTAATTTGTGCCTAAGAGCTTAAAGGACAAAATTTTATCAAGTGTTCAGAAGTGGAACCTCTGTGGTGGATATGCGCCTAGGCTTGAGAGAGGAGTTAGAAAATGGTTAAAGGTCACAAATTGAAACCTCCATGACTAAAACGTGCCCAAAGGTATTGGAGGTAGGAGATTCTCACTAAGGCATTTGAAGTTGAAGCTTGATGGCCCAAATGCGCCCTTCACTTGTGAGGAGCTTTGAAAACGTCCAAGGATGGAGAATGGTGTTAGGCGTTGACATACAAGTGTGATCAAGGCATTAAAATTTTCCGAGTGAATTAATAATTTTTTTTATCACCACAGGAAGGATTGAAAATGAATAAAATTTCCTAAGGAAAAATTTTCAAAATGCTAAATGATTTGAAAATTTTCTAAGGCAAAGTATTTTCTTCCTTAGGAAACTACTCCTAGACGTGGAAGATGATGAAATTTCTTAAGACATGAATAAATTGCCAGGTGAGGAGTCCAATAATGCTAGCTTCACGGGGTTGAAAAAAAATTTCAAGTCAGAGCAACAAGAAATGTTCACAGATGAAGAAATGGATTAAATTTGTTGAAAAATATTTTTCTAAGGTTCAAAATTCAGAAAATTAAATGAACCCGTTCGTTGGGCACCCATGGATCTGGCGCGTTCTGGAGGAAATTTTCTTCTGGGTATCGAAGTTTGTCGATGAGGAATGGATTTTGAGGTCTTCCACAGCTTGTATGGGATTTTGAGATGAAGATTTTAAATGGGCACCAGGTTGATGAATTTCCTAAGGGAAATTTGAAAAAAATTCTAAGGCATGAAATGAAATGTGGTTGACATAAAATTGCCTTGGCAAATGAATTTGAAAGTGATCACCTAGATGATTTTTGATCAAATTCCTGATGAAAGAATTTCTTCTCGAGTCTGAGTTGGATGAAATATCAGAGCAGAGTATGCCCAGGCAGAATGCAAGATGGGTTGGAAATTTGACTAAGGCATGAAGAATTTGAACATGAACTTGGCTAATGAAGACGATGAGCCCTTGAAGATCAAAGCGTGAAAATCAGGTAAGTAAGGTGTAGTCCAAAACTAAAAATCCTTCAAATTCAAGAATGGAAGTTCGAGCAAGGATCAAGAAGAAGATCAAGAGCAGTCGGACTCCAGGTTCTATCAAATTCTATTATCCGAGGTGGCAATCTTAAGGACTCTTTTACCCTCCTCCAAGTGATCAATGGAATTGGCTGAGTACGAAGATCAAGAATAGTGTGAACATGTCTACAAAAGGGAATCTTCTGGAAGATGATGGCCATTATGGCTCATTTATTACCCCACTCCACTTGGTGGCAGTTTTTAGGGAAAATTTTGTTTAGGGCTGAGGTGGCACGATCTGGGCCATCCAGTCGATTTTAATCTGAGCCGTCCGTTGGACTTGGCCAACTATAAAAGGGGGAGTCCCCCTCATTTGTATTTTTAGTAGACATTAGACAGTAGAATTAGAGCAGAAGTTAGAATAGAGAGACAAGTTAGAAGTAGCTTAGAAGTAGATTGATAGTGTAGTTGGACGAGAAGGAAAGTTTTCCTTTGAAAACTTTTGTAAGAAATTGTCGTGTAAAACTTTCATAATAAAAGATCTTTCATTGATGGTGAAATTCATCTTTGTTGTGGATAGCTAGCGAGGTTTCTTCATCCCTTCTACTTCAAGTAGCGTAGAGTAGCATAAATTTCATTTTCATGCAAGTAGATGGTAATTGTGGAAGGTGGTGTTTGATCTAAGCAACTTCATCTATCCATACCACTAGTGTATTTGCTGATGGTGAATGCGCCTTGTGTGGTCGACTGGACTATCATATACTTAACTTCAATCACAATTTGAATAATGGTATGCGTCGTTGTGATGGTATCTTTATGTCAAGTGGTGGTTTGAACATCTTTTGTCATCTCCCCTTGAAGATTGCACCGGTTCTGTGGAAGCTGTCCGAAGTAAGGAAAAGCAGAGCTTGGTTGAAGCTTGTGAAGATTGATCGCCATATCCCACACCTTAGAATAGATTTAGTTTCTCTAAACCCTACCCCATTTCAATTCAGTACTTTCTAATTAAGAATAGGAAACCTGAACTTCATTGATAAATCTTTCGAGCAATTTGAATTCCTTTCTCTGTTGCTGAACAATTCCGTAAGTCCCCTTAAAATACTAGCAAATCACATCGAGCCAAACTGAGCCTATTCGCACTAAAGGAACCTTGGAGTTGAACGCACGAACTTTCTTGCAATCTTAGCGTGCAGAATACTTTGATCAAGAGAGGATAGGGAAGCCGTTGGCGACTTTATTCTGCGTTGGTGCGGTCACGAAAAACACATCAACAGAATTGGCGCTAGAAGGAGGGTGAGCTTCGAATTGTTCTAGAGGCTGGAAGGAACCAGTATGAGCTTTGAAGTTTTGAATTGGAGATATGTTAGATCTCTCTTATGTCAAAAAATCCAAAAAAAGTGAAAAATTCAAAAAATCAAAAAAATCAAAAATGGAAAATCAAAAAAGAGATTTCTCGATGGATGGGCATATTTCTTGCTCTCAAGATAGTCTTATGGATATTGCTCAGATTCATGAAAGATTGAATGCACAGTTGTGGCCCGATAATTTTTCTAAGTTTGCTTTGCCAGGAAGATGTCGAATTCATGAGACCTCTCAGCATGAAGAAATTAGTTGCTTGACATTTCTCTCAAGGATAGAGCTTGTTCTCCAAGGGAAAATTTTCTTTTGGGATGTCCCCAAGCCAGGAGTATTGGACGTAGAACTGGATGATTATAGCCTTCTAGAGGTTGTGGAGGAAGCCTTCACGAGATTCATACTTAGGATCCAAAATCAGTTGGAACTTGGCAATGTTTGCTTGAAAGGTGTTTTGCTCCCTCGTTGGTGTCAGATCCACAACGCACCTCATCCAGAGTTCACTTGTACAACATGTGAAGGAGCTATCAACTTTGCCAGATGTCACCTCGGATTACCAGCGCTACCATATGGATTATTCAAAGACGAAAGATGGATTGAATATGCCATACAAACATTTTCAGCACCGAATGAAGAAGATACCTCAACGTCATCCAACAACGAGGAGAATAAGTCATTAGAGGACGTGATTGAGCTTAGGGAGCAAGCAGATGAAGATTGTTCCTACATCACACTAGAACAAGAGGCTATTGGAGCAAAGATCAAAGAAGCCGTGAGATATATTCAAGCAAGAGGAAACACCCAAGGCAACTGTCAGCACACGGAGGTGAATGAATGTATGAGATTGCAAGCTATTGAAGACCATCAAGTGCCAGGAGTGGACTTAGCTCAAAGTATAGATTGTGTGAGAAATTTTCAATGTCCATTCTCTCAGGGAGGGGAACGTGAAGAAGGAAGCGATTCTAGTACACTTCAAGAAGGAATGCTCCTTGATGAAATGGTTCAGTTATGCATGAACAAGATAGAAGAAATGGTAAGCAGGTTAAGGCAAGATGATGTGTTTGATGATCAATGGGCTACCAAGATAGAGGCAAAATATGAAAGGCACTTCGCATCAACACTTGATCCATTATTCACAGTCATGGAGGAGTTGCTTGATGAAATTGAAACAAATGAAACACTGCTTGATAAAGAGATGGAAAGTGAAGAGCAATTCGGGTTGGGGCTTGAGCCATTGTTAGGTATTCAAAAAGAGAACGCATGAAATGATCCAAGTTTCCAAATACACTCTTGAATTTATTTCCCACCCCACTTCTCCCAGTTTGGATCATCTCCACGTTTTGGGTGCAAGAGGTTTGGTTCACCATCAACTTCGACCTCCGGATGAAGCAATGGATGACAGGCAAGCATGCAATGAAGACCGCCAGGTTTTATCTTTCCCCGCTATTGGCTACAAAGAATATCATTTTGATTATGGAGACTTAGGGAAGAAAACTTGTTTATGGATTGATCATGGTCCGGATGAGTTGCCTCAGTTGTTAATCTTTCCTAAAGTTTTTCTTGAGTTTGGGATTTGTATTGTGAAAGATTACTTTTCTGAGTTCAAGGACAAGTTTGCAAGGCTTCACACTATGACTACCACTTTGTTGTTACTGAACATCCTGAGAAATCATGCTAGGAGTTGTGTGTACTTAGGTCTTTTGATTGTTGTTCGCTTAAAATTTTTGTTTTTGTTTAGATTAGTTGCCTTGCTTTTGTAGTTTAGTTTGCTTTCAATAAAAAGGGGGATCTCATTTGTGAAGGGGGTGTTGTGTTGTTTTCGCCATGGTCCAACACAATGTTAGTCCATTTCTTAGATAATCACTCAGGAAGTGCTTTAGGATCCAAGGTTATTCTTTTGAGTTTTATCATTTGGTTAGGATTTGTACTTGACTCGGAAGGGAATCATCTATTGTGTCTTGACACCAGGTCTCGCGATTGCTATATTTTACACACATGATTAATTGCACTAAGTCATTGAGGTTTCTTAGGAGAAGTCTTGGCAGGTGAAAATTTTACATCTTGCTTCAGCGCCACTACAATTCTCGAACCCATTGGAGGCTTCATTGCCTGCCAATCAAGGAATTGATGGAGAAATCAAAAGATGATGAAAAGAGAAAATTTGCTTAAAAGAATTATCTGAAAAAACAAAAAAATGAGAAAATGAAAAGTGAAATATCTTACGAAATATTGGTTTTGGGAACATACGAGTAACTCCACCGGGGCTATGGACGCCCGGCCGGCAGTGGAGCAATATTCGTGAGAATTGTAGCGATAACCTCGTCGAAGCTATGGATGCCTGACTGGCATCGAGGCAATGTCCAGGATGCTTTTGAAGTTAAGATATTTATTTAACTTGCTAGGACAGATTTTGGGAACTTCAATGGTCTTTTGAGTTGGAACAAACGCATATGCACACACTTGTAATCAAAAGATGAGGTGCCTTGATCCAATTTAGGATTTTTCTTCCCTTTTAAGTATATCCCCTAGTCAGTTGATGGATTTGAAAGAATTGTCCAAAGGTTCTGAGTATGGAATGGATTTTGTCTTTGAAATGTTTAGGAACATTTATTCGGGTTGGGGCTAATGTTGTGACATTTTTCACACATCGCCCCATTGCAAATGGGGACCCCCTAATTTTGGCTTTGCTGTTGAACTTTTGGCTTTGCTTTTGGTTTTTTTTGTCGTTGTCTCTCTTTTCTGCTGTCTATCTTTTCCGAGATGTGCCCATCTGAATTGAAATTTTGGCCAAGTCCGAGAAATTAGGGTTTTGAACTTACTTGCCAATTTGAGGACGAATGAAGCAAATAAATTGAAACGGGGATTAGCATTGATGTTAGTGTGCTTCCAACAGGTTTTCACTAAAATTTCATCAGATTCTGGCAACTTACTATTTTTAGTAAGTGTGTAATTCTAGGCATTCCGTCAGCACTTTTGAAGTTTCGATCGTCACACTGCATTCAGAACATGTCAAGTTACTCGCATGCAAAATTTGAGCTAAAACGGACGACTTGCTATTTTTAGCAGTCTAGCTTCCAGAGCAGATTTCAAGGTCTAGATGTTACATTTTTTGATGCATGTTTGGAGATTCCTTCTGGGTTTTTCGAGACCTTCGTGGTGATGAGACATGCAAAGCATGATGATGACTTTCAGCACTTGGCCTTCGGAGGCCAATATTAGGGTTTGCATGGAGACGTTTTCAGCGCATGTCGGCACATTCTTTCTGGGTTTTCCAAGAGCTTCGCAACGATGTAACATGCAAGTGGAACTGACCACTTTTCAGAATCTTACTATTTTTAGCCAGTGCGTGCATGTTGGAGATTTTTCTGGGTTTTTCAAGATTTTTCGGGCAGTATGACATGCAAGATCATCCAGCAGCCGGTTGGTCACTTTTTTGGCCTCTTTCTATTTTTAGCAGGTGTCACTCAGGCAGCTACTCAACACCTCAGAACTGCAAAATGACTAGCATACAATTGAAACGAGATCAAACGGAGCTTATCTGAGCAACATGCACAAAATTAGGGTTTCAAGCTTCAACGCTAAAAATGTGGAGTTAGAGGTCAAGATGTTCAAAACTGAGGTATCCATTATGATCAGTATCTTTCAGAGAATCTGCTGACAAAATTTGAAGGCAATCAGAGAACCTGCTATTTTTAGTAAGGCATTTTGGACAAGGGCTATAAATAGAAAGTCGATCTCGGCATCGGCACAGATAGGCAAGTTCATCAACGAAGGGTACACTATCCAAATTTCAAAGCAAACAGAGCTAAGGAAGTCTCAGAAATAGGCACTTACTATAAATAGTAAGTCACTTCGAAAGCGGCTATAATTGGCAAGTTAGCATCGAATCTCAGCAAGTACAAGTCAAACATGTGATGGAGAGTCTTTGGCACGAATTTCAAGGCAAACCGAGTTGCAGAGAATGGAGAATTAGATAATTGCTATTTTTAGCAGGTCCATTAGGGTTTCCTAAAATCAAGGGCGAAACACGACAGCCAGGCAGAAGCAGCTTCCAGTCACGATCACCACATTTCAGGCATTCAGCACGTAGACATTTTGAGCAATTGTTATTTTTAGTAAGTTGCTAAAAATAGCAGGTGCATGCAGATATCAGGGCCCAACAGCTCAACCACATCTCGAGATCCGAACAAAGCAAAATCCAGCCTTTTGGGAGCTTGAAATTAGCTTGAAGTGCAAAATTGACAAACTTTCTAAAAATAGCAAATTAGGGTTAGCGTGATCAAGTCGCCCTAAATTCGGAAAAAGGGACGAAATACACCAAGTTTGATAATTTTTTGGGTCCAGCATCAAAACTTTCCCTAAAAGGCCAAAGGTAGATCAAAACTCCTGAAGTGTTTGAAAAATGAAAGAAGACCCCCCCCCCCAGTGGCGCCTTTAAGCTGGCAGGAGTCTTGAAATTTTCTAAGTCACACAAATTGGAAGCTCCACTAGTAAAATGCGCCCTTGAGCTTCAAGATGGTTGAAAAATATTCTAAGTATGGAAATTGGAACCTCCTATGGTAAAATGCGCCCAAGATGAGAGGGGTGGCTTAAGAATTGACTAAGTGTTGAAAACTAGAAGCTAGCCTAGGCAAATGTGCCCAAGTTGGAAGGCCATGAGAAAAAAATTTCTAAGTTTGAGAAAACTCAAAGTGTGGGAGGTAGAATGCGCCTTAGCTAAGGGAAAAGGGATTAGAAATCTTCTAAGTGTTAAGATGGAAGTAAGGACCCCCAAATGCGCCCTTAAAGAGAGAGAGCTTAAGAAGTTTTCTAAGTGTTCAAAAATGAAACCTCAGGGGGTGAAATGCGCCCTTAGGAGGAGGTGGAGTCCAAAAATTTTCTAAGTGTCAAAATGAAAGGTAGGCCATGTTATATGCGCCCATGTCAAAACTAGATGCTCCATGGGTAAAATGCGCCCACTTTGAAAATGAGTCAAAATCTTTTAAGTATGGAAAATTTGATGCTCCCCTACCAAATGCGCCCAAAAGATAAGAGGGTTAAGAGTTGAAAGGTTGCTAAGAAGGTCAAATTGGAAGCTTGACCATTGATTTGCGCCTAAGAGCTTAAAGGACAAAATTTTATCAAGTGTTCAGAAGTGGAACCTCTGTGGTGGATATGCGCCTAGGCTTGAGAGAGGAGTTAGAAAATGGTTAAAGGTCACAAATTGAAACCTCCATGACTAAAACGCGCCCAAAGGTATTGGAGGTAGGAGATTCTCACTAAGGCATTTGAAGTTGAAGCTTGATGGCCCAAATGCGCCCTTCACTTGTGAGGAGCTTTGAAAACGTCCAAGGATGGAGAATGGTGTTAGGCGTTGACATACAAGTGTGATCAAGGCATTAAAATTTTCCGAGTGAATTAATA
>VDFB02221274.1:2728-80543 GCA_007258455.2 Sequoia sempervirens | reverse complement strand
TTGAGTTTGAATGATGTGTAATGCAATGTAACCAACAATATGATTATCAATTTTTTAAAAAGCAATAACCTGGAACAATCACATTGAAAAACAAAAGACCCTTTAGGACAAATTTGAAGTGAAAAAGTGTTAAAACACAATGTAAAATATGACAACCAATATGAGAAGAAGAGATGATCTATTCAAAAGGAGCTTTGATAGTAGCCAACTAAGTTAAGCATGACAAATCCAAGTTTCACTGTTGCAAGGAATGGAGTAAGAGCTAAATAAAGATATAGAAACAATAAAAAATGATGGAGCTCACTTGTCAAGACCTATTCTTGAAAACCCTTATTAAACGCTTGCCATAGTTTAAGATATGCAATAAATGTTTGACAATGGAATTAACCTTTTGAGGATGACAGTGATTAAATTGAGGTCTCCTTTTACCATGAAAAGATAGAATATTCTTTCTTTGGCCTATCATTATGATTTTTAAGATTCCTCAATTGATTTCAATATAATAGTCAAGTATTTATACCAAAGATGATAGAGAAAATAATCATGAAAAGGAGAATATGATGGTGATCAATGACAAGGTAGTGGCACATTTGACAGTTGAAAGAGTAGAGGAATGCATAGTGAACATCATGGTACAAGTTATGATATAAATTAAGCCACATGGTTGATGTGCTTTGAATCCTTGCATCTAAAGGAAATGGATAGTGAACACCATGTGTTACCTTGTTACTACATGAAGGAGGAGGCTCCATCTCTCCATTTGGTGTGTAAACAAATTGGAAGTTTGCTAACTATCAAGGGAAGGCTTAAAACCCTAGTTTTTGCTCCATTTCATGTTTGAGCTTTGTACGAACAGTGGAAGGCTGAGACCTCAAGAATCTTTGAATGTTGTCCATGTGAACCAAGAACCTTGGAAAAAGAGTGGGAAGTCCTTTTGAGATTTGTGAGTTCTAACTTGTTTTGTAAGTGAAGGAGACCTAATAGGGGCTCAAGGGCTACTAGCCTTTCAAACCCTAGCTAAAGGATTGGTGAGAGCGATGTGAAGTTGAAGTCTTGGAGGTTGTTCAAACACCTTTGGAGGATAGTTTGAATCCTTTTAAGACTTATCACTACCCCTGCAAGAGTTGATGGAGTGTTGAGGAAGATTGGTCTTTAGTATAGTGTAAAGGCTAAGGAAGAGTTGTGGCAATGAACCAAGGTGGACTTGGTGGTTGGAGTTTGTGATAGAAGAGGGGTTGGTCAGACAAAACAAGGGCACCTAGTCATGAGTAGGGACCTATAGGTTAGATTGGTGAAGCAAAGCACCAAGGAGGTCTTACAAGGAAAGGCCTAGAGCAGGAATCAGTGATTGATTCCTCCAACCCCTCTCCCTATCAGATTGGTATCAGAGCAAACAAAAGATTTGGGATTGATCTTGTATGTCAAAGAAAGAGTCTAGTGGTTCTAGCATCATGGTGACAAATGTTGAGTTGGCCAAGAGGGTTGAAGAAATAGACGAAGACAATAGGGTATTGAGAGAAAAGTTAGACCAACTTGAGCAAGCACTGAATGTTAAGCGGTTTGATGGAAGAATAACAAAAGAAGAAGAGGTTGCAAAGGAGGATAGAGTCCCTGAACCTAACCCTATATTGAAGGAGGGTCCCTTCTTGAAAGCATTGAAGGCTTTGAGTGGAAAAACACTTGAAGGAGTACCATTGTTTAGTGGAAAGATAGAGGCTGATTTAGTTATGGATTGGATAGAGGGAATCTAAAACCATTTTGAGTGTGATGGAGTCACTGAAGCATAGAAGGTAAAGGTGGCTAAATCAAGACTAAGAGGTTCTACCTTAACTTGGTGGAAATTCATTTAGATAGAGAGGGACAAGGAAGGCAAGCAACCTATCTCTACTTGGAAGGGAATGGTTGCCAAGGTGAAAGAAGCATACCTACCTAAAGACTATGAAATTCAGTTGCATAAGAGGAGACAGAGTTTGAGGCAAAGAGATCAGGAGATGAGTTCCTATACTGAGGAGTTTCAAAGACATTGCATGAGGTCCAATGTCACAAAGGATGAAAGTATCAAGGTGGCAAGGTAGCTCAATGGCTTGAAGTGGAACATTCAAGAGGAGATGGTTCTCCTAAGCCCCAAAATAGTGCACCAATGTTATCAATTGGCATTAAAGATTGAAGAGAGGAGTAAGAGGAAGCAAGATCAGACTTCTAAGGGAAAAGGAAAAAGAAGAGATCAAAGAGGACAGCATGGTGGCTACCAAGGTAGAGGCAATGACCAAAGAAACCAAGGAGAGTCAAAATTCATAGAGCATGGAGGTGAAACATCTACAAGAGGTGGACATAACTGGGGTAGAGGACCTCAAGGAGGTTCAAATAGAGGATGAGGAGCAGGCAAGTAGGAGCCTTTCCTTGCATGTACCTGCTCTAGGCCTTTCCTTGTAAGACCTCCTTGGTGCTTTGCTTCACCAATCTAACCTATAGGTCCCTACTCATGACTAGGTGCCCCTGGTTTGTCTCCTGGACCAACCCCTCTTCTCTATCATTCATCAAGATCATACATTGACCTTCTTGCCCTCCTAAAGTTTGGACCACATCCATTACCTCCACATAAACTCGACATCCTTGGTCTTCACGGTTCCTATGCCGTGGATATGGTTATGCAAAATGAAAAAAAATGAAGAAAAGTAATCATCTCCTTTATCCATTACCGAAGAATGCATGCTTTAATGTTTTGATACATGATATCGCCTCTCTCTTTTTCCTCTCATGGTTGAATATCAAAATCCAAAGATGGTGGGCCTCCATATTCTAGTCATCTTTCTTCCTCTTCCACCAAATGTTGTCCTGGATCCATACGTCTCATAGCCTAATTGGCTTTGTTTTTGAAAGCTGAAGTTTCTCTTGAGTCACCAGTGTAGCTCTCTCTACCTCTCCAAACTCTTTCATTGCTACAAATCATCTTTGGGGATTTAGTCATTTGTACCACATGGTTGATGTGCTTTGAATCCTTGCATCTAAGGGGTTTAAAACCTTAGGGGCCTTAGATGAGAAAAAGAAGTAATTTTTTTCTTTTCTTTTTATGTGAGGATGTAGTAGTGAGATAAAAGAGGATTGTATAGAAAAATGAAAAGGAAGACATAAAAATTCATGGACCATACTATATCACCTACATGCTAGCTAACAAGGACATGAATGTAGTAGATTTAGGTATGATAGGGGTATTGCAAGGTATATTTGAGGAATATATAAGAATGAAGAAGAATTCAATGGATCAAATTAGTGTCAAATGTTTTCCTAAAAGATCTCCCACACCCTATTAGGGAATTTAATCATTTCTAAGCATTTTCCACGTCCTATGGGAAAGTTTGAGGAGGCTCCAATAGTTGAGAGTTTAATGAGTAATTATAACTTTTTTCCATGCAATCATGATTAGTTAGAGAACATATAGGGAAACTTGATGAGCTATGAAACAAATGAAGAGAATATAGGGTATTTTGACCTAGTCTTAAGCATCTCCAAGCATCTAGGAGATATTGAAGGAGTCTTGGCTGATAGATAGGGTCGAGGATAGAAATTTTATTTTTGGTTACATTGACATCATGTAGGACATCCATCATCTTATTCTTGGTTACGTTGACATCACAAAAAATTATATAGGATGGAGTAGAATGTAGCTCTACCTTTGTCAGTTCCATGTTAAATTTTTATTATATATAGCTTGCTAGTGTAGGAATTCTAAGACAAACAATCATGGTAGGACCATTCTTAAAAGATTTCAAATAATAACCTAGTGAACCCATATACTCTTATGACTATATATACACAAATCTAGATTAAACTTAGAATTCATTAACTTTAAGTTCTCTTTATTCTATATTACCTAAGTGAAAGTTTGATCAAATCTACTCACACTCAGAGGTGTTTCCTTGAAACCTCCAACAACACCCTGTTCAACATCCAAAATCACATATTAAAATACCATTCGTAAAACAATGCTATTAACATATGTAATAAATTTATAATTTTTTACTAACTTTACATACCCCACTGATAGGTGTACTGCAAAAATAGGTAGATTGATCTGGTGTGCCGGGTCAACATCTGTGACCCTACAATTTTATTAAAATAATAAAAATAAATTAGTTAATCTTGCATTTGACAATTAAAATTTAATAAACTAAATTCAATGAACATGTTCAATTTTATCGACTCAATACCATATGCATCATGCAGAATGTCAGCCACCCTCTCCATCCTCGTAGATGCATACGGATTAGGCTGTGTAGAAGCATATGGATCCTGTGTAGCACCCTCCTGAGGGCCGATAGGGTCATAGGAACAAGTGGCTCCGCAAGATCGACACACATGGCCTCGAAGGCCACCGCCTGAAGACTCCCCTGGATTGCGCTGTACAATGGGGCTAGTGTGGTGGATGACACTCGAGTCAAGGATGTGATCACCGCAAAGTCTCTACATCAGCACTCTCCTTTGCAACTACTGGCATCGCAATCTACTCACGAGGTGGCCTAGCGAGAGGTCATCTCCCCTGTCGTGTAGGATTCGGCTGTGCACCAGGCCTATCCTATGCTAACCCCCCACCTCTCCCTTGAAACTCCCTCATATCAAAATAATTTAGGATTTGGTTCAATACAAACTCACAGTATAATTTCCTAAGAAAATATTGGGGGACTTCACAGTTATTGCACGATGGGTAATCAAAGACCATATACCATCTGTCATAAAAATGGTTCCTAATCTCTAGGTGGTGGCACCAATAGATAGGAAACCTCTTTGCATTGAGGGTGAGATTTTGATTTGTTCTAGGGTCAGTGAATAGAGAGCACAAATCGCCTTTAGTAATCTTTAAATCTTTAACTTGTTTATATGATAATTTATCTGCATAATATGCCCTCGATGTTTGCCTCCTATTTTGCCATCCGATACTTGTTGGGTAATTGCATCCACATTTTTTAACAAATCCTTCAATGAATCTGCTAGATGTATCCTTTCTGTGGTTGAAGAATTTTGATCACTCAACCTACTAATAAGATCCTCAACTTCTTTTCTATTGTTTTCAGTTTCACTCCTCAAATTTTCTTGAGTGCTAGGAGGGTATTGAGAGAATGGTGGGGGAGGTTGATTTTGTGGTTGAGGCTGATTTGGTTGAGGATTTTCCTCCTCTTGTTGATGATTTCCTACAAATTAAAAAAAACATTCATTTCTAAACTAAAATAAACAAAATCAATTTAAAACTAACAAATTCAAAACAAATACCAAACAATACTTACCTCTTGCATCTTTTCATTGTCGTGGCGCCATATTTGTGAAGAAATCCAATTGCTCTTGATGAATTTTGATCTCTCCAAAAATGTGAGCGCGTATGACAGGGTTTTTGGCTACGGGCGGAGCTAAAACACAACAAAAAAGAAATGAGAAATGATTTTGAGTTTGCTTTTTTTTTTTTTGCTTTTAAAAGCTCAAAACGTGTTCGTGTTATAACGCGAACGCGTTTTGAGCTTTTTTTTTCTTTTTTGGCCACAAAAGTGCGACCATCTTGGTGCACTTACCCACATAGTTGAAATATTAATTAAATAACTAGAATTTAATTAATTAAATTCCATGACTAATTTTACGTGTATACATTAAGTTTCATGGAAGGTGTTGAATCATCTAAGTGGTAGATGTTGTGAATGCAGAAAAAAATTATGCCTAAGATGGGTATTTTACATTGGTATCAGAGCAACCAAGTTCAAATGTTGGACTTATGAGGCTCACTTGACTTTGGGTTATGAATTCTTAAGCTACCAATGAACTATAACCAAGTTGGTCACTTGATATGTACATAATAGTTATGAATATATTAAATGGACTTGTAGGCTCCTAGGAATAGATGGCTAGTTCTACCTTAAAAAAAAAAACCTAGATGGGTGTAAAAGGGATTTTTGATGTATGTATTGTAAATAAAAATCTGAGTGCATTGCAGAAGGATAAGACATTTGAGGATTACTATTTCCCCTAACCCACTCGTTGGATATGCTCTTATCCCTTGTCATGTGGTAAGTAGAATGATATATTGAAAATTAATTTTGAAATACTTGATGGTATGAATTTGACTGCTTTTCATAAAAATCAACCCCTAACTTCAAAATGGAGAATTGGACTAATTGAAAATGCTTGCTTGAGGGTATATTTCTAGTATGCACCCCCTTGAATCCAAAATAAAAATATATATATATTACTCAAATTTTCATCTAATTAGGGAAAAAGGAACCACCTGAAAGTTAAGGATAAGGGGTTTAAAAGCAATTAACTTGGCTAATAATCCAAAATTTTAAAGAAATTAACAAATGTAACCTTCAAATAAGTTGGGACGGCTTATCCTAAGGGGGAAGGGATGTCACATCCCTACCAACGACCCCTTTTCTAGATAGTGTAGGAGGAAAATATTAAAAATAAAATATGTGAGCATAAAAGGACAAGGGATGGTGTCAACATGGGCACCACATGAAGGAAGACAAGAAACTGCCAAAAAATAAATGAGGAATGATGTCCCTTCTAGAATTAGAGGTTGCAAGGCATGCAAGTCAATCTTTTAACCACCTGTAGACATCCAAATTTGACCACTTCTATATGGTCAAAGTCATCTTCTTAATCATCCCTTTGCTCTTTTAAAATTGTCCTATTTTCTAGTATTAATTAAATCATTCATTTAATTGATATTATATTTCTTACATAAGGTTTCCCAAAGTATCTAATTTAATAAATACTTTTCCCCTATTTCCTCTTTAAATTAAATAAATGCATCACTTTATTTAATTTAGTCACATTATCCTTTGAAATTTTAAATTTACTTTTAAAAATCCCTATTTTCTCTCTCATGTGTCATATCCTCCAACTTTTGTTTGTTGACCTTTAATCCCTCTTAGCAATCTAACCCTCTTTCTTAGTCATAGTTAATTTATAATTAAGATGTGCACACCCCTAATCATCATTAGGGTCCCATCCTCTATAATTTCCCACTTGCCTCTAATGAGTCCTTAATTAGCCTAATCAATTACTTGCACAACCTTAATCACATATTAGGTCATCTTTAATTCCCTTATCATTTATAGAAAGTGTCCTTAGTCAATTTTATTAAATGTTTTCTCCTTTTGAACAAGGCATCTCATTTCCCTATGTGAATTTTTAATTCACATTTAATCCCCCAATGCATTTAAGAAATTTTAAATTCCTTCTCTCATCCCCATGAGAATATTTGAGAAATTTTTAATTCCCCACTTGTCCTCTCACCCACCTGGGGACAAGTACCTCATTTATGAGAAGATTTTGTCTCAATCTCAAGGTACTTTGTACTCCCTCTATGTCATGTCCTATCCCTCCACCTCATGTACACATCACCTCTTTTAGGCCATATCACTTGCCACATATCAAGATGTGAGGGCTTGTGAGTTCTCAACTCACCTTGGCCCTACATCTTTATCTTGGTGGCTCAATCTTGACCATCCATTACCCTAGAAATTTCTAAAATCTCTATAAATACCCCCTTTTTCTCTCATTTTAAAAAAAGATCATGCATTGTAGACAAACTCTTGCAAAGTTTTCCTAGAATCCATACTTAGCCAATTTCATGCTTGCACCCACTTGCATCCATTTTCATATCACCATCTAGTTTGCATCTCTTGCCATCCAAGGAACATACACATCAAAGATCGAAAGGCCAACCAAAGGATAAATTCAAGACAACGTATACAGTTATATTTGTTGTTTTTATCTTATGTTGAATCCAACTAGGCTAATTTTGAGGTGTAGGTTGTTTAGAGTTATTTTGCATTACCTTGTTTGCTGCTTGTTTTCTAACGCATATATTTGACCTATCACATTTCTAGCTTGTTTGTTGCTTGGTTAGAAAACAAGCAACAAACAAAGTAATGCAAAATAACTCTAAACAACCTACACCTCAAGATTAACCTAGTTGGATTCAACACAAGATAAAAACAACAAATGGAACTTTATACCTTGCCTCGAATCGATCTTTAATGTGTATGCTCCTTGGATGGCAAGAGATGCAAACTAGATGGTGATATGAAAATGGATGCAAGTATGAAATTGGCTAAGTATGGATTCTAGAAAAAAAAATTAAGAGTTTGGCTACAATGCATGATCTTTTTTAAAATTAGATAAAAGAGGGGATATTTATAAAGATTTTAGAAATCTCTAGGGAAATGGATGGTCAAGATTGAGCCACCAAGATCAAAATGTAGGGCCAAGGTGAGTTGAAAACTCACAAACCCTCACATCTTAATAAGTGGCAAGTGATATGGCCTAAAAGGGGTCATGTGTACATGAGGTGGATAGATAGGACATGACATGGATGGAGTACAAAGTACCTTGGGATTGGGACAAGATATCCTCATAAAGGAGGTACTTGTCCCCATGTGGGTGAGAGGACAAGTGGGGAATTAAAAATTCCTCAAATATTCTCATGGGGATGAGAGAAGGAATTTAAAATTCCTTAAATGCATTGGGGGATTAAATGTGAATTAAAAATTCACATAGGAAAATGAGATGCCTTGTCCAAAAGGAGAAAGCATTTAATGAAGTTAACTAATTACACTTTCCATAAATGATATGGGAATTAAAGATGACCTAATATGTGATTAAGGTTGTGCAAGTACTTGATTAGGCTAATTAAGGACTCATTAGAGGCAAGTGGGAAATTATGGAGGATGGGACCCTAATGATGATTAGGGGTGTGCACATCTTAATCATAAATTAACTATGATTAAGAAAGAGGGTTAGATTGCTAAGAGGGATTAAAATTCAACTTGCAAAAGTTGGAGGATGTGACACATAAGAGAGAAAATAGGGATTTTTAAAAGTAAATTTAAAATTCCAAAGGATAATGTGACTAAATTAAATAAAGTGAGGCATTTATTTAATTTAGAGAGGAAATAGGGGAAAAGTATTTATTAAATTAGATACCTTGGGGAACTTTATGCAAGAAACATAATATCAATTAAATGAATGATTTAATTAATACCAGCAAAGAGGATGATTTTAAAATAGCAAAGGGATGATTAAGAAGATGACTTTGACCATACAGAAGTGGTCAAATTTGGATGTCTACATTTTACCCTTCTTCGAGACACTATTAGAATAATAGGGTTTCAAAGAAAAATAAAACATAAATGATTGCATGGAAGAAGTGACTAGAAAAGAGATGCCTCATAATGGGAGAGATTATGAGCTACCCGAACAAGGGAGAATTAAAGGAGATGCCCCAGTCTTGTGAGGGAAGGCCTATGATAGAAGATTGGGAGAGGATGGTAGGGTATGCCCCCTCAAGAAGGGGATGGGGGTGGAGAAAAGGGGCCCCATGAAACTTCTCAAAAGGAGGAAGTGGTATATGTCATTGGAAAGGATACGAAAAATCGAGAGCATTAAATTTTGAACGAAGGAAAATGGGTCTACAGTGTAGAAATAGTGTCCCCGGGAAGACAAGGGGGGAATTAGTTAAGGCCCAAAAATGTTAAATAAAAGGAAGAAAATCGTTTTATTTGAAAAAGTAAAAAAAAAAGGGGGGAAAAGCTATAAAAGGGAGTGTGGGGGTCATTTCTCCTGATTTGGACAATTGTCAAGTTAGGAGAAGAGGAAGAGGAGGACAGAGCAAGACAAAGAGGAGACAAGATGCCAAAATATGATTCGAACATTATTCACCGAGGGGACAAGAGACGACGATTTTTCGAGGAGTGAGCGGTGCCATGTCAGGTGAGTTCGAAACCCCAACTAGTGATTCCGTGCAATTTTTCCAATTGTTTTAAAAAAAATATATGGGTTTTGGGGTGGGTGTAGGGATGAAAAATGTGTTGGGGAAATTTTTTTTTTTTAGGTTGCAGTTCGGGGTAGGTGGGACAGGGTAGGGGGCACGTGGAGCCCAACTTAGGTAAATACGCCCATCTGGGCAGGCTTTTCCGCCCCAGCCAGGCAGAGCATCGCTAGGTAGTGCGGGCAGGTCTGCCCATGCGCCGGCTGCGTTGCCTGCACCTGGGTGGGTCTGCCTGTGTGCGAGCGGCGCTACCTGCGCCTGGGCAGGTCAGCCCATGCACAGGTGGGTCCGCCTGTGCATAGGAGGGGCCACCCGCACAGAGGTAGAGCATCGCCCAAGTAGCTTAGGCAAGACTACCTAGAGGCATGGGCAAGGAAAAGGAATTTTGGGGGAGTGTTTGAAGATTACAAGATAGGATGATATGAAGAAATGAATTTGGACAAGCTATTGTTGTGGTGGATGTAGAGAGTGGAGAGTCTGCGGACGTGAGAAAGATGATCTGAAGTTTTAGTGAGATGCATATCACAAATGAAAAGCATTGAGCACGAGAGACTAGCACAGGCAGGACTATTGCACATGTTGTCCTATCCGACGATGAAGGCCCATAGGGTCATGCTAATAGTGCTGATAGACTTGGATACATTGATATTCCATCTACCGATGAGGGAGATGACGGTGACCTTGGAGGATGTTTGGTGAATTATGAGGCTCCCTATAGTAGGACTTCCAATCAGCGAGTGCTAGTCAGAGGGTGAGGTGTTGGATGAGTCCATGCGCATTGTTTTCAATAGTGATGAACTACTAGTTCAATGGGGTCAGTTAGATGTGGACAAGATGTTGTCATGCAGAGGGATGTCGGTTTCATCCCTATACCTAGCAGGACTAATTAGTGGGATCCTAGTGCCAAATTGAAGCAGTCAGTTCTTGCACCTGAGATTTGTCAAGGTGATTTGACATATCATTGAGGGCCAAGAGGAAGATTTCACGTGGGGGACATGTATACTGGCACAGCTATACTAAGACATGAATAGGGTATGTTATCGGGGAGCGATGAGTGTGGCCCATGTCATACTATTACAGGTTTGGGCATGGGAGCACATCAGGGTGACCAAACTGATTATGTGCAGATTAGGAGTGTAGGATGACAGAGAGGCCATAGCCTAGGGTTGGGGGACAGAGGTAGGAGTGATACTGTGGTATCAGGATGTGAGCGATGTGGATGTGTGGAGGAGACAATTCGATGATTTGTAGGAGATGATAGTGTGGCATCCCTATATACTACGGCACTTCAGGGGTTGGAGGGATAATGAGGCGGCACATAGCAGTTACTTCTTCATGTGCTGCTATATTATTGGGTGGATTCTGATTATAGTGGAGCTACATAGACCTGATCGAGTGACACAACAGTTTGGAGTGAGGTAGGACATTCCCAAGGGGTGGGTTAGATTCCGACGACTGTCATGAGAGGGGCCATGGGGGGCTCAGCTGAGCCAGGATGTAGTGTGGGAGGAGCTGGATACATTACAGTTCAGGCCATACCTTCACCGGCGGGGGGGGGCGAGGGATGCAAGGGTGACAAATTGATACCAATAGTGGTCCAGGCGACATCCACCACCACGGATTACCCTAGTAGTGCCGATTGAGGGAGCACTAGGGTTTGGGTCAGAGGATGAGAGACGGCTGAGGGCAGAGGGATTGGCACTTCAAGGCCGACAGAGAGGAGGTCAGGTGAGGGGAGGATGATAGGCGGTGGGAGTAGCTGAGGGGCCAACTAGGGCAACTAGGAGGAGACAGCGGCGCAGATCTAGAGGGGACAAAGGAGAGGAGGGAGAGGATGAGGCCAGTAGGGCTATAACACAACAGGATAAGGGTGTAGAGATCCAGGGAGAGAGGGGTCAGGAGGCATGTGCATCCCCAGAGGGGCAGCAGCAGGAGAGAGGGGAGGAGGCTGAGACCAGTAGAGCATGGGAGAGGCATGAGCTAGACATGGCTACTAGAGGGGGTCAGTGATAGGGACCAGAGGAGGGTGAGGCTAGCAGAGCATAGGAGAGGGCGACAGGGAGAGATGGATCCCCTTCGGTGATAGATGTGGATGCGATGGAGGTGTCAGCGGATAGCGAGGGGTATGAGCCATGAGAGATGGATATTGACATGGATGTTTATGACCTCTGACCACTGTTGACAGTGCCACCTAGAGGGGAGGACCCTGTAGTGGTTCTAAGAGGGACTGTAGAGAGGCTGCGTCTTAGTGAGCAGTAGTTACAGCAGATAGTGGCAGAGCGGGTCAGGTTAGAGGCAGGGCTGAGTGAGTTACAAACACGGTTCTTCCAGGGTGAGAGAGACAATTCAGCCCTGGCCATATTGGGGTCAAATGTAGAGAAAAGACTAACTAGGGAGAGAGATGAGGTACGAGATGAGGCAGTTGATTTGTGAGTAGAGATTGAAGTTTTGCGAGTGGAGGTAGCCAGGGAGCATGAGGAGGGAGATGCCATGAAATGGGAACGATATCTCTTGGTGGCAGAGGTAGCGATATGACAGGTTGTCGAAGGGGGGATAGGGCAGGAGCCATTAGAGATTGGGACAGGGATTGACGGGGATATAGAGGATCTACAGAGATAGCTACATTGGTTATGGAGAGAGAGAGTAGACTGGCTCCAAGAGCGGGTTGAGCTCAGAGATAGAGTGGATTGTCTAGAGCAAACAGTCAGGGACATGGGATAGATGTAGCAGAGGGAGGAGGAGACGTAGAGAGAGGTGTGCATGTTGTGGTCAGAGATAGATGTGGCACGAGTACAAGTGCGGGTCTTAGAGGGAGACACGAATTTGGCACAAGCATGTGTTCAGGCGGCTGAGAGCGATAGGCTCGTGGTAGAGGTAGAGGTTCAGTCTCTTCAAGGAGAGAGGGATGCAGTGGTATCACAGGTGTCAGGTTTGCGATGGGAGAGAGATGTTCCCAAGGTGAGACTACAGGCACTTCAGAGGGATAGGGATGTAGTAGAGGCTTGGGCATAGGTAGCTCAGAGGGAGAGGGATGTTGCAGAGGTATGGATGCAGATGCTGCAGGGTGAGCGGGATGCAATAGTGATGCAGCAGTAGTTAGTGCAAGGCAGTGCTATGACAGGGACAGACATACAGGGATTATAGGGGGAGAGGGATGTTGCAGTGGTTAGGGCAGTGGCTGCCGAGGAGATGAGAGATCAGGTGCAGGTAGAGATGGCACAATTATGACTATCCCAGGAGGCCTAGGAGTAGGAGAGGAGACTAATCTCGAGAGATTGACATAGATACCATCAAGAGTGAAATTTTGCTTGGGTTCAGGTTGCTGAGCGAGAGGAGAATGCGAGGGAGGTAGGATTTTGGATGGTTACGTACTACCATATAGTGCCAGACCCAACCCAATGACTGTTCTAGTACACTTGACAGACATCACAGATACCAGTGCCATCTCAATCATTGGGGACATGGACCTGATGTTACAGTGATTCACCAAGTGTCACCCTGGGTAAGAGATCAGTACTTGATTCACCACAGAGATCAGACATGAATAGCTCAATCAGGAAATGACAAGATACCTAGTTTTGACAGATGCAGGTTGGAGTGCATAGCACTTATCAACAGAGATCAGAGATGCTCTACATCTCTGGATTTTGTATTTTATTTGATGATGTATGAGTGTTATGTGATGGATATACGATGGAAATATGAGATATATTGTATTATTTTTATTATGATATGAGACAGTCCCTATTGACACTATGCAGTATGCTTCCCTTTTATGATGGGTGATCCTATTAATGTATGCACATGTATATGATGTTTCCGACATATGTATATGGGTACTTTGGTTTATTTATGCACATGTTTTATGATACTATATGCTTAGGTGGATGTATGAGTTAATATTCTTATGCATATGCCTATGGACAATCTTAGTAATGCAAATATTCACATGGTGATATGATGTATGCACATGTTAGATCTATGATGACTTATTTGGATAGATACCTAGTTGATTTATTGACATGTATGTATATGTGTATGATGAATTCTATATGAATATTTTATAACAAATATTTTATAAGATGCTTAGAATAGAAAGTCGATATTATCCCAAACAACTTAAATGATGATATGTTGTGAAATGGGTGAGATTGATGATGTGATATGCTATGATTATGCGATGGATGATTGATGTAGATGCTTAGACTAACAGATTTATACTATGATGATAATCTATTGTAATTATGTAGATGTGATGATTTATGAGATGCTTAGAATAACAAATCTAGATTATCCTAAACAACTTAAATGATGATGCAATGTACTATGAGTCTGACACTTTGCGATGCAGGTGGCAACATATGTGTGGTTCTAACATGTTGTGATGCAGATGGTTATGTAGGTGTGGTTAATAGAATGAACCTAATATGTGATAATGCTCTTGTAATTGATAGTGCATTAATGCTGAAAGGAAATAACACATGGTCATAAGTTCCAATAAGAACTAGCATGATAATGGGAGATGGATATGTAGTGGTTTGTGAAAAATGGGTGTAATTGGTCATCTATCAAAACCTTTAGTATCCTGAGAAGAATGGGAGAGGGCAAGATAAAGTATTCGCACAACCAAAATCACAGGGTGAATGCAATACAATGGGTGATGAAATGCAATCCTAATATGAGTCGCCATCTTTGGAGCACTAATTTTTGCTATAGCATAAGACACCAAGTGTTAGGGTATGAAGAACCAGGGCACATTAGTGTATAATGCATGAACAAACACAATAAAAAAGAAGGCTATCCCAACACCCCAAATTCATGATGAACTTGGTCGGACCAGGCATTGGGATAACCACAAACACACAAGGATGCCCCAATGTAACACAAGACCTCAGGGATCTTGGTGGGTACTGCATGGGATAATTGAAAAGGAAACAAAAAAGAAAAGACCAAGATGAACCCATGTGTTGACTAGTCAAAGCACACCACGATATGATGGATCAAGGTGACCATGACAAGTGTTGATAGTGAGCTCAAATGAAAAATAAATTCCAAAACATCAAAAGATTACAATTAAAAACAAAACATCCTTTTCCATAGGATCAGGGTGATGGATGGGATTGACGAGGTCTACTTGGAAGGATGCATCCTATTGAGACCGATGATGGGTACTACACTAGAATGACCTAGTTCGATGCCAAATGATTTTCATTAACCAAATCTTTTGATAATATTAGGATTCTATTTGAGAATAATGAGCAATATGGGGACACAGACTGACACATCCTATAGACCTAGGGGCTCGGGGGCCGATCAAAGATTAGCCTTGCCTACGTGAAAGCACAGAGCCCTCGTAGTTCATGAAAAGACCATGGATAAAGTGGAAAGAGGATGATGAAGGTGAATGATGGATGATCAAGACATGATGGTCAGAATACCCTGGGGGCAAATAAAAGGATCAATCTTGCCTATGTGACAACATAGGGGCAATGTAGTTTGACTGGTGATGCGACAGGATGAGAGCTAGATGGTGACTGACATGATGGATGATCCTACATGATGACACAGACCGAATGACAAAGGGAATGAATGACATAAGCTCAAAGTGGGATACTGAAAAGCTCAGGATGGGGGATAGGCTAGATGGGTCATCCAATGCTCAATCAATATATACCAAGTGGCCTAGGATGAGATGGGTGAGGACAATAGTGCGGATGAAAGCATAAAATAACTAGGATGTCAGGTAGATAATGATTAAGCCCTCTATGGATGACGCCTGTTACCAGGTTTTCACCATCCATACTTATCCAAGGCACCACAAGAGGTGGTTTTCACCATAGGATAGATTTATTTCTCTTTACTATTTTTTTTTTGATTAGGTGGGGTTACCAAGTAGATTTAGGTGTAGAAATTCTTCAGATGCATGATATTGATGGGTTCATCAAGGGGATCTCCTTCAAGAGTAGTCAATCTATAGGCCCCAGATCCATATTTGGTAGCTATGATATAAGGCCCTAACTAGTTTGACTCAAATTTTCCCTTTTTATCACAATCTTATTGAGTGCATTGGTTCTCCTTAAGAACAAGCTCACCAACCTGGAATTGTCAAGGACAAACCTTCTTATTGTAATTACATTTGAGGTAATTTTGGTATGCTTGCAGATGATCATAGGCTTTTATTCTTTGTTCATCCAGTAATTCCAGCTATGCAAGCCGTGCAACATGAGCATCTTCTTCGCTGATAAGATTCTTCAGAGAAATCCTTAGTGATGGAAGCTCAACTTCAATTGGCAAGACGACTTCAGCACCATATACTAAAGAATAGGGGGTGGCCCCTGTTGGGGTGCTAATGGATGTGCGATATGCCCAGAGGGCAGGATGAATATGGAGGTGCCAATCTCATCTAATGTTATTGACAACCCTTTTGAGGATACGAATAAGGGTCTTGTTGGTTGCTTCTGCCTAACCATTGCCCTGGGGGTAATAAGCATTAACTAACAGTGTTGGATATGAAAGGTGTCGCAGAGGTGTTTCATGGCTTGGTTTTTGAAGGGTTTTATGTTATTAGAGAGGATGGTGGATGGGATACCATATCTACAGAGAATATGGTAAAGGATAAATTTTGAGATTTGGATAACAGTGATTTGTGAGAGTGGTATTGCTTCCACCCACTTAGTGAAGTATTCAGTGGTGGTAATTATAAATGTATGGCCATCGGATGATGGTGAGTAAATTTTTCCAATTAAGTCAAAAAACCATTGAGAAAATGGCCACAGTGCTAGGAGGGGCTGAAGATCTTGTGGTGGGGCGTGAATCAAATTTGCATATTGTTGGCATGGAAGCCACTTCTTCACAAATTCACAAGCATCGTGTTCCAATGTAGGATAATAATATCCAGCTCATAGAATCCTTTTGGCTAGGGCCATACTATTTGAGTGAGCTCCAAAAACACCACTATGTACTTCTATTAGTGTAGCATGGGCTTCAGTCTCATTTAGACATCTAAGGAGGATTCTATCATACCCGTGACGATAAAGCATATCACCGATGATAATGTATCGAGAAGAATAATGGATGAAGGATTTGCATTGATTATGTGTAAGATTTGGGGGTATAATATTATCATGGAGGTAGGTGTAGATGTCCTAATACCAGGGGGAGGCAGGACCTACGATATCACACACCATATCAATCTCTAGGATATCATATGCTGGGGTTAAAATTTGTTCGACAAGGAACTCACATTCCATCTGATCTTTAGGCATGTCAATCAGAGAACCGATGGTGGCCATTGCATCTGTTGCTTTATTCTAAACCCTAGGAGTTTGGTCAAATTGTATGGAGGTGAAATATTTCTTGAAATCATCCACCATGTGTTTATAGGGTAATATCTTATCATCCTTTGTTAGGAATTCATCATTAACTTTCTTGATGACTAATAATGAATCCTTGAAGACCTTCAAGTGAGTTATATGCCACTATTTTGCAATTTGGAGGCCGGTGATGAGGGCTTTGTACTCTGCGATGTTGTTGGTACATGTGAATGCTATTTTGAATGATTTTGGAATGTAGTTGCCTTGAGGGGTAATTAGTAAAATTCTTGCACCTGATTCATTATGTGTGTATTAGCCATCAAAATATAGTGTCCAAGCTGGTGCTTCTGTAACTGTGTAGACCTCTTCATCTAGAAATTTAGTGTCTAGAGGGTAAGCATCTACTAATGGTGCCTCAGCCAATTGATCAGTTATGACTTGTCCCTTTATGGCTTTTCGTTCTACATACTCTATGTCGAATTCACTTAGGAGCATGACCCACTTGGCCATGTGGCCAGTCAGAGTGGTTCTAGATAACAAATACTTTAGTGGATCAATTTTAGCAATTAATTTGATTGGATGGCTAAGCATGTAATGTCAAAATTTTTGTGTGCTGAAGACTAGTGCAAGGCAGACCTTTTTCTATGGGAGAGTAGTTTAATTCATAGCCAACCAATGTTCGACTGATGTAGTAGATCACCCTCTCTTTCGATGATTCATCATGTTGTGCCAACAATGCCCCCAGCGTGACTAAAGTGGCAGAGATATATAGCAGGAGGGGTTTTCCTAGAATGGGTGGCATCAAGATTAGAGGATGAGCTAGGTATTCTTTGATCTTATTGAAACCTATTTGACAATGTTGGTTCCATCAAAAGGTGGAGTCCTTTAGGAGGTGGGTGAATGGCTGGCACTTATCTGCAAGCTAGGCTATGAACCAACGGATGGATTGCATCTTCCCTTGGAGGCTTCTTAACTGTTTCAGATTATATGAAGGTGGCATTTCTAGGATAGCCTTTACCTTGGCGGGATCAACTTCAATGCCCATGGGAGAGACTATGAAGCCCAACAACTTTCCTGACGTAACTCCAAAGACACACTTTTTTGGATTTAGCCACAACTTGTAATGCTCTAACCGTTCAAAGATCCTTTTTAGGATGGTAGGATGTTTTTCTCATGTTCTAGATTTTCCTAATAGGTCATCGACATAATCCTCCATGATGATATGTATGAGGTATTGGAAGATGATTTTCATTGTCGTGTGATATGTTGCCCTTGCATTTTTTAGACCAAAGGGCATAACATTGTAAAAGAAAGTGCCCCAAGGTGTTGTGAAGGTGATCTTGTGTTGGTCCTCAGGTGCAATTCAAAGCTGATTATAACCAGAGAAGCCATCCATAAGGGATAACATCTCATGTTCTACTATCAGGTCGACCAACATGTCAATGTTAGGCAGAGGGAAGTCATCTTTTGGGCAGGCTTTGTTAAGATCCCTAAAGTCTGTGCAAACCTAAATTTCTCCATTTGGTTTGGCAATTGGTACTATATTGGAGATCTAGCACTCAGAGTAGTCAATCGATTTGATAAAACCTGCCTCTAGTAACCTCTCCAATTCCTTCTTGACTAATAATGCAACCTATGGATGCATCTTGTGGAGCTTATATTTGATAGGCTTAGTGTCTGGGCGAACATCTAAATGATGAACCACTAAGGCAGGGTCTAAGCCTAGCATGTCTGAGTATGACCAAGAAAAGTTAATGATTCCCTCTTGGAGTAGTTGCACAATGACTGGATACTCTTGCTCTGAGAGTGACTTAGCTACATAGGTGATTTTAGGATTTTCAGCAGTACCCAGATTAACTTCTTGAGTCTCTTCAATTAGAATAGATGATCGGGTAGATAATTGAGTTCCCACAAGGGGAAGACAAACATCTCCATCTTCCAAAACCTCTTCGAGGTTTTTTCCATCAGATGCATCCTTTATTTTTACTTTTTCAAGGTCAAGAAGTGCTTTAGGGAGGTTTTCACTAGATAACCGTTTTTTACTTTTCTTATTCTTATTTTTGCGATTGGAGTGTTCATCCTCCCCCAATCCCATAAGGTTGACATATGTATCCACAGACATACTAATAGGTGTTCTATTATGTAGGTCCCAATCAATAAGCTCAGGGTGACAAAGGGATAGGCTAATAGTGCAGATGGATAGGCATTCGAACATGGATGATAGGTCAGTGTGATCGATGTCATCGTACACACATATGATGGATTCCTCCTTGGGTATGTCTTCTAATGAGCCATTGTCCATGGTGACACTATTGGAAGTATTAGACGATGTTGTAGGGCCTTTCTGCTTTGTGTCGTATCTAACACCTATGTTCTTCGACAACTTTGTTGTATCAATAGGCTATAATCACCCCTGTTCTTCTTTACCTAGGCCTCTACCTTGGTAGCTATACTTTTTCACAAACTTAGGTAACCAAGGATATGCTTCTTGAAAATATTCCTTTAGAGGGGGATCTGGTTGGGGTTCTTCTCAGTATACCCATTAACTTATATCCTCTTCCAGTGAATCTATCTTGATACTAGGGGACCTGAAAGTGGTGGTAGGGATGTTTTCACCACTAAAGGTGATGGTCTTGTCTTCCTTTGGATTAGCATGTGAAGGTTGGCCATACTCATGTAGTGACAGGGGCATGGTTGCTATATTAAGAGCAGTATGTATTTCGTATTCACCACACCCTTTGTCAATGATTTGGACTTTTGTGACTATGGGATCAGTGGTGGAAGATGGAGTGGTTGTCATGGTGGAGGGTGGATTAGTAGATGATGACTAGGTGCTCCCATTTCAACCCTGAGATAGTAATGTAAATGTGGAAAGGATGCTTCCAAAGCCCAACAATATTCAAATGGTTGGGGGTCAGCGTAGATGGCAACTTCTTGTCCATTGACTGGAAATTTTAGGCACTGATGGTACATGGAAGGGATGGCTTGCATAGTGTGGAGGCATGGGCGGCCAAGGAGGAGATTATATGGCAAGTCCAGATCAAGGACATGACAAGTAATGTATTGAACCACAAGTCCCACTTGGATAGGAAGACTGATAATTCCCTCTTAATTCCTTTATGCATTATCATAGGCCTTGATGGTCATGATTTGATTACTTAGATCTGCTTGAGTATACCCCACCTGTTTTATGAATTTTAGAGTACACAAATTGAGGGTAGATCCATTATCTACCAAGACCCTTTTTATTTTATGACAGGCAACCACAACATCAATATGTAAGGGACAATTATGATTCACATCGATGTTTGGCATGTCATTTTGGCTGAATTGTAGTTGATAAGATAAAGCTAGGTGACCTACCAAAGCTTGGAATCGTGTAGGGTCAATTTCATTAGGCACATGGGTTTCCTACAGGGCTCTGTTAAGGATTTTTTGATGTATGGGAGAAGACTTAAGCAAATCCAAAATGGAAATATAAGGAGGGGTCTTCCCTAGGTGATCAAGGATGTTGTACTGAGAGCTTACAAGAGTTGATTGGGCGGGTGTGGAGGCTGCAGGGATAGTAATGCTGGCTTGTTGTGTAGTAATAGCACACTAGGGTCTTTGGTTTTTACATGTATCATAGATACACGAGGTTCTACTTGCTCAATGTAATGAATAATACCCTTGTAATTGAGGGGTACATTCTTATAGCTCACATTATTTGTGTTGTTGTCTTGTGGATTACTTGTGGAGGTGCTTGGGCCTTGATTATGGTTTAGAAAGGTGTTTTGATATATCTATAATTGAGCATTGGATGACAAAGCTTGACTGGGGTCAACCTTGATATCACCTCGATCTATGAGATCTTGGACATAGTTTTTTAGACCCTGACACTTATTCAAAGAGTGTCCTTTGATTTTATGGAACTTGCAATATTCGTTTTCCCTAAACCATGTAGGCTTAGGTTTGGATTCGTTGAGTGGCTTGGTGATAGGGTACGTGATCAGATAGTTGATCTATAACAACTTATTGAAGACGACGCTTAGAGGTTCTCCTAATTGATCATACTGACGTTTAGTGTTCCCTTGGTTATTCTGATTGGACTATTAGGGAGGATGGGGTGCCCCCTACGGTACAGATATGGTGTTATGTATGGGTTGTTGTTGTCTCTAGGATGTGTTAGCCACGTGGACATGTTTAGTATTAGTAACGCCATCATTTACTATGTTTTTGTTCTTGTTCCAAAAACGTGGCTTGTCGTTGAATGACCTTTCTTTATCTTGATTATATATTTTTATGTGCACCTTGGCAACAAGGGCACACTCAAGGATGGGTCCCTTCTCTACTATCTCCGCGTAAGTGTTGACACAATGTAATCTAAAGTTATGAGCCATGTCAGGATGAGAGTTCTCCATGAAGAGGGTGACCATGTCCTTTTCTTTCAAAGGGGTTTTCATTTGGCTTGCTAGCACATGCCACCTTTCGAGGTATTTAGTAAAGGTTTCCCCTTCACGTTGTTTCTCTTTGAGGAGATCTAAGGTGTCAGTGTCCTCCAAAATGAAGGAGAATTAGGAAACAAACTTTTTCGGACAGGTCTGCAAAAGATTTTATAGATCCTTTTTCGAGGGTCATGAACCACCCTAGGGTGTTACTTGCCAGACTCTGTGGGAACAGGCGCAAGAGATAGTTGTCATTGTGGATAACCTCTTGACACTGGGAGTAAAACTCCTGTAAGTGGGCCTTAGGATCTTTGTTCCCCCTATATTTTTCAAACTTTGGCATTTCAAAATGTTTAGGGAAGGGAATCAATGAGATGGAGGGATCGAACGGATATGGGCATATGTCTTCAAACTTGAATGATTGTTTGCCAGTCCCTGCCTGAAGATCTTTCAAAGCGACCTTAATTTCTAGCAAATCTGAGTTGAGTGGTGGTTGGTTGGGTAGAACTAAATGGTAAGATGATAGAGAATCCTGCTGAGAGAGTGGGAAAGTGTTTAGATATGGGTTTGAATGGTGAAGTGATGACATCCCTTATTGGTATGTTGAGGGAATTTGTTGATACGTGGGTTGTTGTTGTAGGGGATAATATGGATGCGTTTGATAAGGATGTGAGATGGGTTGTTGAGGAGCTTGGATGTGATGTTGCAGATTGACCTGTTGATAATGGAGGAATTGGTGTGATTGTTGGGAGGCTGCATAAGATGGTTGATGTTGGGACTATTTTTGGTAATACGGGTGTTGTGGGGGTTGTTGATGTGATGTGGGATGTTGCGTGGGCTAAGACATGTTGTACTCTGCTTGAGCTTGCAGTCCTAGGATGGATGCGAGGAAAGGAGATATGGTCTGAGTGGGAGGTCAGGATGGATTGTTTTGCAATTGACATGTTGGTTGTTGCACAGAAAATAGTAGTTGTTGTTTTTGAGGCGGCCAGGCTAGCGTAGGGGGATTTTGCAAGGGAGTTTGTTGGGCACTAAAGGGGACATTTGGAGGGGGTAGATTAGATTGAGGTATCTGTGGGGATGCATATGAAGGTGACGGTTGGTTTAGGGCCCCAGAAGGTGGAGGCAAGGTAGCGAAAGGGCTACCCCTAGTGTTGATAGGAGGCAAATTCGAGGGGAGTGGTGCTAGTAGCATTAGTGGTTGCAGTTGTGGGACGTTTTTTGGCATGCCAAAGGCAAAAGGATCATTGGGATCAGTGGTTTGGGGTGTCCCTATGACCAAGATGGTAGGATGCATGGGATTTCCAACAGGATACAGAACAACGTTGCCAAATTTAGGTTGATGCCAACCTTCTACTGAAGGAACATTGGGGACGTATGAGCTACCTGGAATGTTATGTGAACCTTGGGGTATGTTAGGTGTGGAGGTGCCATACTTGGATAAGTCGACACCTAATGGTAGATTGACACCTTTGTCAATCAAGTGAGCCAAGATTTCCTTGCCATGTTTTTCAAGAAGGCAGTCTGTCATTTGCACATTGACTGGGTTACTAAAATGCTCCTCGAATGTGATTTCGGGTTGAATGACTATGTTTTCATCATTAGGAGGTGATGTGTTTTGACCATCTATATTGGATTGTGATGAGGTGTCATTGTGTGGATCTCGGGGAATGCTCTCACTGTTATTGGGGTCTTGTGAGGCATTAGTTGCATTGTTCGGATCTTGAGGGATATTCAGTTGGGATTGTTGTTCAACCATTTTCCTTGCTTGTGATCAAGTCTGAATGGGCATGCAAGGCAATATGATAGATTAAGATGATCTTAGTGATGAAATGATTGACTTGATTTGATAGTCGATTAAATGACGTGGCTTGATGGGATTGGTTTGATTGGTCATCCATCTAGGCTAGGGCTCAATGAGATTGATTTGATTTGGCCAAATTGATCTATGTCAATTGGTAGAAGATGAGTCAATTAGGATTGGATGATATAATGTTTCGATTTGAATTGATTGGTTAGGATGGATGATAGGATCTGAAACCCTAGTTCAAGAGTGATCCTTGGAAACGCTTGTTGTTGATTAACCGAACAAAAGGGGGATGTAGGATAACAGCGCCAAATCCAACTTGAGATGGAAGTGGATTGATTGGGCTGACAAAGATGACCAACTTAGGAAATATGACGATCCAAAGTTGGTTTTGATGAGTGGAGATTAGAAGTGAACACCTAGGTCAACTCGAGTAACCGCTCTTAACAAGGTTTCAGTGGGGTATCGATGGTTTGAAACGTGTAGTTGATAACTGAAACATAGGTTCCATACGAGCTGAGGGGATGAATGTTTAGAATAACAAAAGGATTCTTGAAACAAGCGGATGGATGCCTAAAACAAGAAGATGAGTGATCAAGATGGCAGAACAAAGGTTTCGGCTAGTGAAGTGGATAAGAAAGTTGACCGATCACGGGTTAGGTCCACCCCTGTATAGGTCAGGTCCACCCAAGGAGTAAAACCTGATGAAACTAGGTCCAAAACAAGTTTCAAAAGACCAGTTTTTAGGGAAAGTCCACCCCTGGATGAGGGAAAGTCTACTCAAGGATGAAAAACTAATGATCCTAGGTCCAAAATAGGCTACCAAAGACTAGTTTCTATGGCAAGTCCGCCCCTAGATGAGGGAAAGTCCACCCAAGGATGAAAAAGTGATGATCCTAGGTCCAAAATAGGCTGCCAAAGACTAGTTTCTAGGGCAAGTCCACCCCTAGATGAGGGAAAGTCCACCCAAGGATGAAAAATTGATGATCCTAGGTCCAAAACAGGCTGCCAAAGACAAGTTTCTAGGGCAAGTCTGCCCCTGGATGAGGGAAAGTCCACCCAAGGATGAAAAATTGATGATCCTATGCCCAAAAAAGGCTACCAAGGACCAATTTTTAGGGCAAGTCTACCCCTAGATGAGGGAAAGTCCACCCAAGGATGAAAAATTGATGATCCTATGCCCAAAAAAGGCTACCAAGGACTAGTTTTTAGGGAAAGTCTGCCCGTAGATGATGGAAAGTCCACCCAAGGATGAAAAATTGATGATCCTATGCCCAAAAAAGGCTACCAAGGACCAGTTTTTAGGGAAAGTTTGCCCCTAGATGAGGGAAAGTCCACCCAAGGATGAAAAAATGATGATCCTATGCCCAAAAAAGGCTACCAAGGACTAGTTTTTAGGGAAATTTCACCCCTAGATGATGGAAATTCCACACAAGGATGAAAAACTGATGATCCTATGCCCAAAAAAGGCTACTAAGGACCAATTTTTAGGGAAAGTCTGCCCCTGGATGAGGGCAAGTCTGCCCAAGGATGAAAAACCGATGATCCTATGCCCAAAAAATGTTGCCAAGGACTAGTTTTTAGGGCAAGTCTACCCCTAGATGAGGGAAAATCCACCCAAGGATGAAAAATTGATGATTTTATACCCAAAATAGGCAAAGGAAAAGGACTCAATATACAAGAATCATCAATCAAAAGACTATGGTTGAGTGAAATAAATCAGATAATCACTAGTTTCGCATAAAGAAGACAATTCAGTCAGCACAAGCCTAGGTCTAGTAAAGGGGTATAGCCAACAAAGTCCTCTAATCTAGGATGAACATGGTTACTAGGGAGTCCTTGATATACACCTGATACATGAGGCCCAAACCATGAACACCAACCCATTACAAGTGTGAGTCGGGAACCTGAAAAGGCTCGGACCAACTCTTCACATCCTCCCAATGCTTTGCCAATTACAACATGGTTGGATTGAGGTACAACTTTCACTCTCCCCCCTTTATATACCCCACCAGTACGCGTGGTTGGAATCATCCCTTGGGGTGATGAAATCCCCAAGCAGGTCCCACTACGAAAGATAAAATGGGTAGACTCAAAGGGCATGGTAAGTTACGATTTCTTGTCACCCAGGATCACTGAATGGTGCAAGGGGATTGGATACATCAAATAACTTACCCAAAAACACAACATACAATGTTGATTGACCCCTTTTTAATTAAACTATGTTCCTAATTAGGGGTTAAGAACCCTTAAAATAGTCACCAAATTGCTAAAAAACCAAAATTTTGCCTTTTAAAAAAAGCTGTCTAGGGCAAATCCACCCAAGGAGAGTGCAGATTCGGCTGTCTGGGGAAAATATGGCTATCTGTTAGGTCGGGTCCGCCTATGGAGGGTAGGTCCGCCTATCTATGAATTTTTCTTTTTTCAAAACATAATCTACAATCTAGGGAGGGCAGGTTTACCTCTAGAGAGGGTCAGGTCCACCTGTGGAGGGCGGGTCTGCCTATCTGTTAGGTTAGGTCCGCCCCTCTGTAACCTATACTTGCAAAAAGTCAAAAAACAAAAAATGTGAAAACAAAAGACCCATTTGTGGGTCCCATCAAGCATGCCAGAAATGTGATAGGTCAAATATATGCATTAGTAAACAAGCAGCAAACAAAGTAATGCAAAATAACTCTAAACAACCTACACCTCAAGATTAGCCTAGTTGGATTCAACACAAGATAAAAACAACAAATAGAACTTTATACCTTGTCTCCAATCGATCCTTTGGTTGGCCCTTCGATCTTTGATGTGTATGATCCTTGGATGGCAAGAGATGCAAACTAGATGGTGATATGAAAATGGATGCAAGTGGGTGCAAGCATGAAATTGGCTAAGTATGGATTCTAGGAAAAATTTGCAAGAGTTTGGCTACAATGCATGATCTTTTTTTAAAATAAGAGAAAAAGGGGGTATTTATAGAGATTTTGGAAACCTCTAGGGAAATGGATGGTCAAGATTGAGCCACCAAGATCAAGATGTAGGGCCAAGGTGAGTTGAAAACTCACAAGCCCTCACATCTTTACATGTGGCAAGTGATATGGCCTATAAGGGGTGATGTGCACATGAGGTGGATGGATAGGACATGACATGGAGGGAGTACAAAGTACCTTGGGATTGGGACAAGATCTCCTCATAAAGGAGGTACTTGTCCCCATGTGGGTGAGAGGACAAGTGGGGAATTAAAAATTCCTCAAATATTCTCATGGGGATGAGAGAAGGAATTTAAAATTCCTTAAATGCATTGGGGGATTAAATGTGAATTAAAAATTCACATAGGGAAATGAGATGCCTTGTCCAAAAGGAGAAAGCATTTAATGAAGTTGACTAAGGACACTTTCCATAAATGATATGGGAATTAGAGATGACCTAATATGTGATTAAGGTTGTGCAAGTACTTGATTAGGCTAATTAAGGACTCATTAGAGGCAAGTGGGAAATTATGGAGGATGGGACTCTAATGATGATTAGGGGTGTGCACATCTTAATCATAAATTAACTATGATTAAGAAAGAGGTTTAGATTGCTAAGAGGGATTAAAGGTCAACTTGCAAAAGTTGGAGGATGTGACACATGAGAGAGAAAATAGGGATTTTCAAAAGTAAATTTAAAATTCCAAAGGATAATGTGACTAAATTAAATAAAGTGATGCATTTATTTAATTTAAAGAGGAAATAGGGGAAAAGTATTTATTAAATTAGATACCTTGGAGAACCTTATGCAAGAAACATAATATCAATTAAATGAATGATTTAATTAATACCGGCAAAGAGAATGATTTTAAAAGAGCAAAGGGATGATTAAGAAGACGACTTTGACCATACAGAAGTGGTCAAATTTGGATGTCTACACCACCTTTTCAAAAATTCATTAATCAATCATTCAAAGGCATGCGTTTATTGCTGGTATGGCATCCTCGTCTGGGAGCCATCCAAAATTGCAAGATGAGGATCATATTGGGAGTAGCAGAGGGCACAAGGAAAAAAAGAAGAAAGCACCAAAAATTGCACAGGAGAGAGTATACAAAGGGTATCATGAGGAGAGAGGAAACCTGGAGGTAAGGATGAGGTACTTAGAGAGGGGAAAAGATAGAAAAGACAAAGGAAGCACACATGAGAGTGATTGGCAAGTGAAATGAAGGAAAACATGAGAAAAAAAGGGTTTGGATGAAAGGAAACAAAGGCATAGATTTCCATGAGAATGTTGTGGAATTGATCGAGCAATCAATAGCTTGGGGTTTCACTTCTTGGTCGTCTAGAATGGCAAGGGTGAGGACCATATATTATGTGTAGGGCAAGAAAGAGGACCCGTGACCCTTTAGAAACTTGCATACTATGCTCTATTCTATGGGAGAAAAAGAGGTGATGGATCAGTTGGTGTCATAGCTACTCTAAAGAATATTAAGGTTGAGAGTTTGAGCCTCTCTCACCCCATCATTCACTTACTATTCCCTTTGCTTCATGAGCAGGCAACTGGTTAAATAATTAAAGGAATGAGTATGTTGAGGGGATCTACTCTGGAATGCATAGGAGGAATTCATGGCTACTATCTTGGCAGAGATATATGCAGAAATATAGAGACGAATTCCATAAAGGAAATGTGCTCTCATGGAATGCAAAGATATTCACAAAATGGATTCATTGAAATGGCTTTAAAAACTTTTAAGAAGATGCAACTGGTAGGTGTTAAAAGCCACATTCCACAACCCTAGCTATTATTATCCTTGCTTACACCTAGAGGAAAGCCTTGAGTAGGATAAGAGCGTCCATTAAGTCATGGAAGAATGAAACACGTAGGAGAAAAAGGCAGAGAGAAGGTGTGAACAAAGTAAAGCATCAGAATGAAAGCACAAATTGGATGAAATCCTGAGGAAGGAAATGTAGAGGAATACCAAGAATTGTGTTGAATGAAGAGCAAGGAGGAGTTGGAAATTCGTAGGCCATTTAGGGGTCAATTTTCTTATTGGTTTTGGGGCTATGGAAATAGTGCAAGGTGGGGTAAATGCTGACAGAGGTAGCACAACATAATTCAACACATGCTTCAAACATATAGCTTCCATGTTTTCAAAGCTAAGTACACACCTCCCATACTATTATTTCTTAAATTAGTATTTAAATCTATATTATTGCTCCTATAGGAAAAAAAAGGGGGAGGGGGAGGAGGTGGAAGGGGTTGAGAGTAAGGATGGAATATTATGTTGTTAAGGAAGGGTTTTACGGGGAATTAACTCCTTAAGGTTAAATTATTTTATCCCTTGAATGATTGAATTATTTTATAAATAAAGTTCAATAGTTTTATATGATTTTATTTTAATTGGTTGTATGAAATAAGGTGGCCTTGAGTTTTAGATTAAATCTATAGACCTATCTATACATTATGAACTAGGAACGCGATTATGAATTTGAGTTTTGGATTGTGGTTGATCAATATTGTAAGTGAAAATGACTCCTTTACAATGACATTAGAACCACATAGAATCAAATATAATTTTGCATTTCACTTGATAACAGTGGTAATCTATTTCAAATTCAGGATATAGACTTTATATGACCATAAAAAGTTTATCAACCTCTTAAATATGAGAATCTGGCTATGGAAATTATCAGGTGAATGAAGGATATTGTAGCTTTAACAAATCACAATACGATTGCATGATAAATGGAAGGAAACTATCATTTAATTGGACAATGTTGTTGAGAACAACTTAAGAGATAAACTCTATGTAGTTCCACCTGCCATGCAATATATTCTAAAACCCTACTATTGATCATCAAGGTTATAATTAGAATAAATGGAAAGTAAGAGCAAAATTATCCAGTTTATGAACTAAAACTATAACGTATTCATATTTTAACCTTTTTCAATTGGCATTTTTGGAGAATTTGATTCAAATTTGGGAGTATAGGTTCGAGCATAATGCTACTACATGATGACTATAGAACTCTTAAGTAGCATTTGAACTATCAATTGAACTAAGGGACTAGTTTTGACATTGATTAAAGCAAGTTTAACTAATGTGTTATGTCCTAACATCTTCTAATGCATATTGATGAAAAAAATTAATAGGATCATGATGCTTGATTATATTAGATGAATATCATTTGGAGCTATATTGGGGCTCCACATAATTGTCACAATGTGAATAGGCCTTGAGTATCACTACTCTGATTGTTAGTAAATGTATCTTAAATGAGATATCTACACTACTATGTTATCCCCATATATGAATGTTAAGGGGTTTCATAATAAGTATAATTTAGATGTTCAAGATATTAAGAACCAATTCACTTATGATGTCTAAGTTTATTAAATTGTATTGTATATTATCACATTCTAATATTAACCAGAACCCTATGTTGAATCTATTATGTGAAAGAAAGTATGGGTTTGTATGAACCAAGGTAGTTTTGTGTAGAGTAATAAGTCAAGCCCTTGTTATGCCTTGTTAAGATGAACATTGGGATGTTCTTGAGCTAGTATATGACTAAATCATCTAAATTATGAACTCAATTATTATGAGAGTATGGAGTTGCATAATAGGGTAAAGAAAAATAGAACAAAAATATTAATAGTAGTATTATCATTGGATTTATATTTTCTCGTGTTGGTCTAGAGGACGTAGTGTTGCCAACTTTCTTAAGGAGGATTCAAGCATTAATTATACTTAAAACTAGCTTATAAATATTACTAGATGTCCTTCAAAGATATTTGTTGACCCCTTTGAGTATAAGAACTTTGATATTGAACCTATTATATGAACAACAATTGGAAATGCTTTCTTATGGGTTTGTGTGAGTTGAGGTAATCTGTGTTGTGTAATGCTTCCAAGATAAGCCTATAAGAGATTTAGGATTCTCAAACTAGACTAAAAATAAAAGTGGTGGAGTTTGATTTGATACCTCTATATCCTTAATGGGGAGTTTGATGAAAACCTTGATTATGGGAAACCTATGTGTTAGGGAATCCTTTGAGAGGCTTGGTAAAGAGAACTATGTGACTTTGACCTATTTGGAAGTGAGAACATAGGTGGTCCTTGGGTGAAGGATTCCCTTGTGACTCCAAGTTCGTAGGTGGAGGGTCTAGGGGGTATAACTCCCAGATGTTGGGGTTGTTCCTGATTGATTGATCTTCTCTCTTTAGTAGGCTTCAATTTGAGGTTGAATGGGTATCAAAAAGGTACGAATGAGTTAAGGGAATCTAATATTGTGTACTTAATACATAATATGTTTTTATATAATAAGCGAAGATTGACTACTTTAAAATGGGTATTTGATTATACGTATATGATGGGTAAAGTCCATCTCATGTTGGTTTCATGTATCTTTTATGTGTTTGTGTAAATCAACTCTTTATCTATGTGTTTATGTATAGGCTCATGTATCTCAAGATTGAGATTGTGATTCATGTTATGTACATGACCCACCCAAGAGTGATTCTCAGATTTTTGAGCAGTGACTATCAGTCATTGGACCATGCCAATGATTGATGTTTGGGCTATTGTTAAGGATTAGTCAACAATCACCTAGTTCACAAAGGTGAAGGTAGTAGATTACCCTGGTTATGATATGACCATAGTGGTTACATGGGCAAGGACCCATCCATGTAGGTAACAATAATTTGTGGCTAACCACATATTGAGAGGGTTCACTGGTTGTCATTGGTATGCATAGAAGTGACCGATGCCATGTGTTACCTGAGATTGAGAAGAAGATAGCCAACAATACCACTAAGGTCACAAGGTGGTATATGTTGAGAGCTACTTCTTCTTAAGTGGACAAACTTGTTGTCAGTGGCCCATAGGGGATTGAAATCGAAATCCACTAGGTTTGGTAAGTTCATTGCTTGGAGAAACCCTTGGGATGGTGGATAGACTCGTGGTGTAGTATGGGATACACCAAATCCCCTTCCCAGTAGTCAAACTATATACTTAGCCTTGTGGGGTTGAGGATAGACTCGTGGTGTAGTATTGGATGCACTGAATCCTCTTCCCATTTGTCTAATGGTGTAGAAGACCAGTGGAAAGGATGAACCCATGGTGTAGTTCACAATGCATTGATATTCTTTCTATCTAGGATGCATTATGGACATGTGTTAGCTATTGTGATGTGTTAGCCAACCATTTTTATTATGTTATGTGATGTATGGTGGATCTTGTCACTGTGTTTATGTGATGTATGATGGAGCTTGTTACTGTGTATTTGTGATACATGTTGGAGCCAGTCACTAAGGTAATTGTGATATGTGAATGAGATACTGTATATGTACTTGTGATGTACACATGAACTAATCTCATTGTACTTGTGATTTGTGTATGAGATAATCACTATTGCACTCATAATTTTTTTATGATCTAGTCACAATTACACTAGTGGCGTGTACGAGCTAGTCAACTTGTGTATATGGAGGTATGCTCGTGACTTACATTATGTATGATCTTTGGGATTATGGTTTGTTATGCCCCTTGTGAATATTGTGAATGTTTGTACACTAATGCTTGGTAATGTTTGGTATGGACCCAACACTTGATGAAAAGATTATTATCATTAGATTATAATTGAGGGTAAAAACACAAAGTTGTGTCATACTTTCAACCAACTTATCAACACAACATAATTTAAGTATTTCTAACTAAAAATTAATTTTGATCAAACAGATGATCTAGTAAGATTCAATCTAGCTAAGATACTTCCACAACTTTTTCAACTAAAACTATTGGCTAAAAATATATGGAGCACCACTTTGAGTCCAATTTTCCAAAAAAAAAAATTATTTGAAAAACTTGAAATTTCAATAAATCTTGCTAATATAAATAGCATTTTTAAAAAAATATAAAAATACCCTTTTGTAGATCCATAATTGTAGTTTTCAAAAATATATTTATTTTAATGGTTTAATTATTTTTTATATTTTATTTTTTGTTTTTACTAAAAGTAGGTTATCAGGAAAAATACAAAAACTTATTAAAAAAAATAGAAAAAAATATGATGCACTAGATAAAATAATCTTAAAATTTTAAGATGGTATAATTTTTTTCCATTTTAGATAAATATTTAATATGAAAGTTGATGTCTGATTAAAACAACTATTTTTGATTCACAGACATTTTAATATTTATTTAAAAATATACATTTAACAAAATTGGAAAAATATATATCCATGCACTAAAATTTCAAGTTGTAAATACACACAAAAAATTTGAAAGAAAGAAAATTAAAATTTACTATAAAAAGTTTGACGTCCCATGCAACTTCATTTTTTAGCATTTTATTAGTGACTAAATTATAGTTTTAATTTATTAAAAACTAGTTTAAAATAATTTTCTAGTTTTTTTAAAAAATATAAATATAAAATATACTAAAAAAATACATATTTTACTAGTTTACATAATTTCAAAATTCAAAACATATATGCCACTTTTTAGTGATTCAAGTTTAAAAATTGGATCAATGTTGGCCATTTCCTTTATAAAGTGTGACACAACATTGTGCTTTTACCCTTGACTATGTTAATAGTTTACATGTACTAAATTAATAGTTATGGGCTAAAGGTGAGATAATAGATCTTATACAAGAGGTGAGATTGAACTCCCTCTGTCCTTGTGGGGTGAATTATGATGCCTCTGATTCCCACAAGGGGATATGTAGGCAGGGTCATCATGAGCCCTCAAGGCTTAGGTCGTATGTCTAGGAAGGACCTTAACCTTGGGACTATATCACTCTTTTGTGCAAGCCTATATTTGGCAAGAATGAGTTGATGCCACTATGTGAATGGAGAAGTATTGAAGTTAACACTATTAAGTTTCATGAAAGGCATTGGATCGTCTAAGTGGTGGATGTTGTAAATGCAAAAAAAAAAAATTGCCCAAGATGGGGATTTTACACCTATGTGTAATACATTCCTTGAAGCCTTCAAGGATGAATTGAATCCTAAATATGTCTCTATGATTTCTATGTGTAATGGTCACAATTATAGAAAGCAGACTGCTAGTTATTCCAAGCATATAGGAATGCCTTACATGATCTCTATTTAAGTTTAGGCTTATTTGATTCAATGCAACTTCAAGTCCTCAAGTACTCTAGTGGCCTATGAACATTCATTTAGTCTATGTTGAATTTAGTTTAATTCAAGAATATGGGAGAAGCCTATCACCATGCAACAACCATTGAGGAAGAGTTCAAGCAAAAGGGAAAGTGGGAAACAATTACCTTACCAAATATGACACTGCCTTCTCACAAAAGAAAATTTCCCAAGCTAGGTAAATGGTGTGATAAACAAAATAGTAGCAATCACTCCAATGTTGAGAAAAAAAAATCTTACACAAGCCCTCAAATAGAATTATTGATAAATATCCTAGCATTCTAGTCAACACCACATAAATATCTACACCAAAAGTAGAACCAACATGACTATTTCATTCATAGATGTGGGTGCAAGGTTAGCCACTATACTTTATGACCGATGGTAATAACATGATGAGCCTCATTTTTTTGGCAACCATTAATTGACCAAAGTTGCAAACTATGTCTCATCCACAACCTTACAAATTGAGATGGTTCAACTCCTATAGTACTCAAGGTGCATGTGTTGCTCTTCATTGTTACTTTTTCATATGATATTCATCCTTTTAGAAAGAATTAGTTTTGTGATGTAGTGCAATTAGAGATTTGTAATGTACTATCTGTATGTCTATGCATGCATAATCACAAGTCTATATATAACACCAATCCTCACAACCTAGTTGTATTAGTTTTTAGTAAGAGATACTAGATTCCTAAAATGATTTCATGCTCAACATGTGTTATGTCAACTCTAAAGAAGCTTGTTCCATACAACTATGCATACTTAGCTTTCCACACTTCATCACAAACTAACACACAACCTATAATGACAAAGATAGATTAGATTCTAGAAATCATGCTTACATAGAATTACATTATGGTTGTACATAGACTAGTCAAAATGAGTTAACTCTCACAATAGGCTAAATGGTTCATTGAGCAACAACTAGAGGCCAAGGTTATGCACTTGTTTTTTGGATAGTACAATCAAGACTATTGCCTTAAGGATGTGTGATTGATCTAAGAGGATCTACTAAGATTATTTTTACGTCACGCTAGGAGAATTCTCATCGCTTGAGATAGTTGTGGTAACACATTTATGGTGTATTGTACACCAAATAATTCACAAATGCTCACAATCGTGCTAAGACCATCCATCTATCTCCAACATATACCACACATACTCTAGTAGTGGTGCAAATCACTATGCACAAATGAGACTTGGCACTAATGATACCTTTGGCCAAACATTTTTGTAATTTCTACCATAGCTTCAACAAGGTCAAACATACCTCCAAGGCAAACTACAAAAACTAACTTGAAACTAACTTGCATCACACATCAATGTATTGGCACAAATATTATTGTTCAAATAGAAGACAATGTAGTCACCATGATAACCTAGATCACACCCCTAAGACTTGTGTTTGTCAAGTCATCCACCAACAAATTACACACATCTCCCACATTGTTGAACCATTAAAAGATGACAGGTCACACATAAAAACAACTTAACTTTCATAGCAACTCCCAACTTTTACTGCATGTATATAATATTAACAAATAAAATAAATTAGACAACATGAAAAAAAAAAATAGCCATACATCTTCCTCAAGCATATGGCAGAACAAGCAAATAAATAAAATACATTTACTACTTTAGTCCTATTTATGTCTCAATCTGTACCCCACTCTATATCAAAAAAAAAACTTCCAATAAATTCTTTTATATCCTCATCTAAATATTGTTTACTAGAATTCTACCTAAGCTTGGATTAATAAATGTTCTTGTCACTGGCCTTTTGTGCTAGTGTGCAGGAACATTCTGGGTCAAAGGTCAAGGGCACCGTTTTGGCAATGGGAATGGCTCACGGGTTGGTGATCACAGGCTAAAATGCTGGTCATAGAGAGTAATGAGTTGTAGAGCTCTCAAAACTACTCCTGTGCCTTATACGCGTCTTTTTGCAATGTTGCAAGTTGCATTGTGGCTTGTGTCATATTACATCTAATGTAGAGTAAAGAGAAAAGAGAACTTTTCTTTTGGTATGACTAAAAGAAGTTTCGCGGCAATCAAAACCATTCTGTTTATTATGAAATCTAAGCTAGTATTTATTTTCTCCTTCGGTCCCACACTGTTGATATAATCAAAACGCCTGGCAAACAATGAGAACATGGTCATGGTTTTCCACTATAAATTGCTCATGTAGACTTTCTTTTGGTCTAACTATCACATCAATTGACTCAAAATGATAAAATAATTCATTGTAATTTGACTTCGGATGGGAAAGGTAGACTTTCTTCTGGTCTAAATATCACAGCAATTTACTCAAAATGATAAAATTTTAAATTGTAATTTGATTTCAGAGGATATTTTGTGAGTTTTTAAAAGGGATTCAATTTTTTTTACACAGGTTATATTCGATAAGACATTGAAACCCTATAAACAATTGAAAAACAGTAACAATTAACAGCAGCACAAAGGCTGAAAACTGATAGAGAATAAAAAATTGCCCCTAGCACTCTGGGCACTCTGGATGCATCCAATGTGTATCCAACTTATATGGTTTAAGTTTCACTGTTCAATTCATTTGACCTTAATCTGAATCGTGTGCCTCAAGAAACCGTTGAACATTTTTTTTTTCTTTTTTCAAATGACTGGGCTTACGATTGTACAACCAGTCTCGTCAGGTTGGGCTATTGAATTTATCAGTTTTCTACTTGACCTCTGATCAACATTCTTAATTTGATGGATTCCGATCTAGGCATTCAAAACAGAATAGAAATGGACGTGGAACTTCTTATACAGCATATAGATACTGCTTTGTCTGCCACAGTGATTGACAAGGTATGCAAAACCGTCCAATCCCCTTTTTAATTATTCATCATTTTAATCTCTGATGTTTTAATCCCAATACCCACAAAATCAAAGCCCCAGCTTAACTCTGTGGAAAGTTGGATATTGTTAGATACTAAAGTGGAACTAATTTTTTAGGAAGTATAATCTTGTAGTAAATTGGTACAAATTGACTGGAACTGAAGGCTTGTGCACTCCATATTGGAGGTCACTTGTTCAAATCCCCCGAGGGATGGCAAGGTAGAACTTAATAAACAATATACAGGGTGAAAGGAAAAAAAAGGTGTGGAGTAGAATTTAATGAAAAACATATAAGGTAAATGGAAAAACAATCCCCTTGACTCCTGGCTGGTGACCTGCTAAAATCAATGCTATGACCAGAATTTTTTCTTTTGAATGATAAGAAAAAGGGGTCAAGTTAGCGTGAAATTATTTAACTAGGTTCAGCTTGTTACTTACGAATCTTCAAAAATATTAGAAAACCGCGTCTCAGAGGGCTCTAATGACCAGAATTTTTTATTTTGCATGACAGAGCTGCCGTAGTGACAAGGGTGAAGGTGTTAGGAAAATCTCCGATTTTGTTCCGCCTGCTACTTCTGGATTTTTCGAGCTATTAGAAGGCCGCATCTCAGAGGGCTCTAAGTTATTTTCAAAACAGGTATTGTCAAATTCGAAGGAAAAGGATTTTCTTGCAGCTGAATATATATAAAATTTGAAGCAGTCTTTAATGTGGGTATGTTGTTATAAGTCTTGCTCATTTGAAAACGATGTGGACTGTTTTCTTTTTTCTAGAAATCATTATCCCCGAGCACATGGGCTACTGATGCAAGAACAGTGGCTGTGGATGTTCTCAGAGGAGTGGGTAATATCCACTGGAGTGCAGTTGGGTTGTTAGCAGTGGCGATTGTCCTGGAAAGGCTCGACAAAATTTCCTCAAACGACAGAGAATGTGTGGATCTTCTCCGAGGGATGAATGACTTGGCAAAGTGTATTAAGCAGCTCCAGGAAATCAAGGCCCACTTGCATAAGGAGATTAGAGAAAAGATGTCTGAGGGTGTTTATCTGATAATCACTGGAGCAATGATGTGTTGTTCTGTTATTCGATCTAAGAAATTATCAAAGTATGTGTTCCTTTTCATCTGCATGACTTATTACCCAATGAAGATATTACTTAGATTTGTCCTAGATTAATATTCTGGCCACTAGACACAATCTTACCTTGGTCCAGATGAATACCTTAGCCACTAGAAACAACTACTGAGCTGCCACCAGAGTTCAAAATCTTTATTAGTTGGCTTGACAATGGTCATTTATAAGCAATCTGATGACCCAGGGAAAACTCACAAAACAGAAGGAATCACCCCAGCCCTGTGAATGGTACAGATCGAATAGTTTCACCTCTGCATAAGTGACAGAATAGGTCTTATTTGGCCTCTACAGACAATTATTGAGCTGTCGCCATAGTTCATAATTTTTTAAGTGGCTACACAATGGTCGCTTGCAAGCAATCTGATGACCCAGGGAAGGCTCACAAAACAGGAGGAATCACCCCAACCCTGTGAATGGTACAGGTCCTATAGTAGGAGAACAGATATGCACCATAGAGCTATCTTTCAAAACCCAACCAAGGAGAGCTACTATGAGTGATTGTGCCTCAAAGTGAACTTCCACTGTTTACTCACAGGTCAATAAGACCTTTAAAAGAACTTCAGTAAATAACTTATCAGGCATATGAAAATTCATTTACTGAAATCCCCTTCAACCCATCATAGACTATCCTGCATGGCACCTATCATAGCAAGAAAGAGGGATTACATACCATCCCATTAAGCATACCTACATCTCAGTTTCCATTTAAGGAAATTTGGATTAAACTGGAATTCTTTACAAATATAAGGATAACCAAAATATTATTGACGTCCAATTCATACGAAAGAGCTTAGCATTAATGGTTAAGGCCCTTTTGTTTGCCATGGCTGCACAACACGGAGAGTTCTTCCTCTCGAGGAGGATTTCCTTACCTGATTTTTCTAGAAATGATATTTAAATAACCCCCCTAATGATGCAGATTATAACCTCAGTATCTGCAAGTAAAATCAAGCCAAAATAGCAACTGCCAGACTGACAGTCGGCACTCAAAAAATAGGAACACACAAACAGGAGAAAAATAGAAAAAATCCAGACTGACAATGAGGGCAGCCGTTACATATCTGCCTGTTTTGGGAAAGATTTGGCGGTTACATCATCTTCCCTGCCTTTAAAAAGGTCTGAACCTCCTAGTTCATAAGAGTCTAATTGCATTACCACAAGTGGTCCGGTCTTCAAAGTATTCCCTTGGGATTCTTTGGCACAATCTGAACTATCATCCAAGCTTCAAACCCATTTTTTTCTAGGGACAGGAGTCCAATGTTGATTCCACCATTCAGTTGGACTGATAAGGTTAAGCAAAGTCCCCAAAGCAAGACCAATAAAATAATCACTACTGCAATCACTAGTAGACTTGAAGATTTTTCCCTTGCTCCAATCATACTTCACACCACTCCTCACAAACTAGGTAAAGCAATTACTTTGGACTGAACTCTTAATCACATTCTTGGAAGATCTTTGATGATTGTGTTTATACTCCCACAACTCACTATCACCTTGAGAATGAAGGTCACAATCAACTAAAACTTCAATACCTTTTTCTCGAGGCTTACATGTAATCTTGTTAGTTGAATCTTGCTGCAGCTCTATATCAATTTTTGGTTGCATGTCATTCTTCAAATCATTTACCTATTTTGCTCCTTGATTTTCCTCAACTCTCTTCTTGGTGGAGCTGGAATTTTGTTTTTTTCTTCAAGCTCGAACTTGGCTTCTGCTAGAAGAGACAAAGCTGCCACTTCAGATGCTCCTTCCTCTTTCCATGGTTTTAAAAGTGTTTTCCTTCCTTCATGTTGGACCTCATAGGTGTTCTCTCTACCTCAATGGATTACATTCCAATCATATTGCTAAGGCCTACCCAACAACAAAATGGCATGCATCCATCAGTACCACATCACAAAGCACTTCATCCACATATGGACCAATTTTGAAGGCAACAAGGCAAGTTTTATCCACAAGTACACTATGATCATTTTTTAACCAAGAAATCTTATAGGGATTAGATTTTGCAACACAAGCAAGTTGTAATTTGTTAACCATCTCTATACTCACCAGATTATCAGTAGATCCACCATCTATGATCACCTTACATACCTTGTCCTTACATTTGCATTTTGTTCGAAAGATGTTCTTCCTCGTCCAATCAGCTTCAGGGGTTTCTTTGTCTCTAGATCTCCAGGTTCTTCTCAATATCAAGTTCTCTCCTGACTCAGCTTCAGCTTCTTCTATCCAAGGTTCTTCCCCTTGGCCTACCATCACCCTTTTTGGGTTTTGAGGACAATCTATAGCCTTGTGGGCTTCATCACAAATAAAACACTTCATGGGCTTCCACTCCCGAGGAGGTAGTCGTCCTCGTCCTCTACCTCTATAGCCTCCCTTTCCTTTGAAGTCAATCTTCACATTCTTGCCTTCTTTTGACTCATCACTTATGGTAGTTTCCAAAAAAACCTCTTTCTCTCTATTTTGTTTGCTATCATCTCTTTTACTCACTATTTGGTTTTTCCAGTTTAGTTTCTCCTCTACCTTTAAGGCATATTCATAAGCTTCATCCATCGTAGGTACTTTCAACAATGTGAGCTCATCTTGAAGTTGAAATTTCAATTCATTGACATATCTAGTTGCTATTTGCCCTTCACTTTCTTTTATATCTGTTCGAATTTGAAGCCTCATGAATTGTTCAGTATAAGCCTGTACTAAATGATCCTTTTGTTTCAGATTTTGAAATTCTTTAAACATATTTTGCTGGTAATCAGAGGGAAAAAACCAAGCTTTCAAATGTTTCAGCATCTTAGGCCAAAGCCTAATCTTATTTTTCCCTTCTTTTCTTCTCAAAATCTGTACGTTCTCTCACCAGAGGGCTGGATGCAACTTCAACTTGGATGCAGCAATTTTCACTCTTTTCGGATCATCCTCATCAATATCGTCCATGTCAAAATACTTCTCCAATTCTTGGACCCAATCTAAAAAAACATCTAGGTTGAGCTCACCTTTAAAATAAAAAATATCAACCTTTACTCTGAACTTTGTTTAGTCAATGCTTCAATAAGCCTCTCTATAGGGTCTAAAACCGTAGCAGCATTTGGTAAGTTTTCTGGTTCCTCTTCGGACTTGTCCAATTTTAATCTAGTCTCAAGGGCCTCTAGCCTTCTAAACACTTCACCAGTGTTTCTTCGAGGGCCTACATTCCTCCTGCCCCCTTTTCCCCAATTCATGCAGAATCCCCTCTCGGCCATCACGGTTTGCTCTGATACCAAAACTGATATAGAAGTGAGGCTTCAAATACCCCAGTTCAGCCTCTGTGTTAAAAAAACTCCATAATAAAATCCTGCAGCTAAAGGATTAAATTTACAGCGAAATATTTTATCCAACAAAGAAGATGAGAAACAGAACTCATATAATCCTCACAAGTAAGAAAATTGATATTTTCTCTTTACAATTCATAACCAAAAATATCACAGTCCTTAACAGCATTCTCCCACCACCTCCAGCCTAACCCACGACTAACTCCCGAGTCCCAAAAAAAAAGGACTCTCCCAAAAAGGAGAAATCAAGCCAAAATAGCAACTGCCAGACTGACAGTCGGCAGTCAAAAATAGGAACACACGAATTGGAGAAAAATAGAAAAAACCCAGACTGACAATGAGGGCAGCCGTTACATATCCGTCTGTTTTGGGAAAGATTCGGCGGATACATCACCTAAAGAGTCAGAGCTAACAAGCACAGACTGCCATGTGATGTTGATCCTAATCTAAATTAACATGAATTCCTTCCATGTTTTAATTGGTGTTGAATTCCCATCAATGTCCTATTTAGGCTTGACACAACTGTAAAGATCGATTGAACATTGGACCACACACATTACTTCATCTGATTTTCAAGTTTTAAGTTTGGCATTGATTTTATCTTCAAAAAAATTTTACAGGTTCATCCTGTCTACAAAGATACGGGAAGAACTTAATTTTCTAAGGGGACAAGTAGATCGTATGTTCAGAGATATTATGTTACAAGTGCAACTGAAGACACTTTTTTCTTTTATTTCATATACATCACTTCAATCCACTCCCGAAGCTCCAGGTATTCAATTTCTCACTATATGTTCTCGCATTTTCGTTTACAGATTCAGTGTTTCAGATTATTAGATGAATGTCCTACTGTATTTGAAGTCTTATCTTTGCATAAGCAGGTGGGATTTGGTTGCAGTCTGAGAAAGATGTCGCTGAAACTTCATCCGAAGGACAAACACATCGAAATGCAGTTTCTTTCAACTCACAACAAACAACCCACCACCAACCCGTTAACTGGAATCATGGTCACTCTTCACAAATTGCTAGGCATAGGAGCAATAATCATTACCAAAGGAAAGGAATAGTGTCACGCATTGTTCGGGGAATCAGAGGAGGCAAAAAAACAGAGGGCGATGAAAAATACGAGCGTTTGGTCATGCAGAAAGGAATAAAAGATTTAGATCGAGGCACAACTGTGTTCCCATTCAATGAAATTCAGATTGCATGTCAATATTTTCACCCAAATAATAAACTAGGAGAAGGGGGATTTGGGTCCGTATATAAGGTAATCCATTAAACAGATCATTCACAATTTGATTTGTAAACTGTAAGGGCATTCATACCCTACTTATTATATGGGGTAAGTTTCGTGATGATGTAGCATTTCTACCACAGGGAACTTTAGCAGATGGTAGGCACTTGGCCATAAAGAAATTATCTGAAGAAGGGAGGAGCTTATTTATGAATGAATGGGGAATTTCTTCACGTTTACAACATCGTAACATTGTAAAGTTGCTCGGCATTTGCATTGAAGGAGAGGAGATATTCCTTATTTACGAATATTTACCTAAAGGAAACCTTCTAGACCTTTGCTTCAGTAAGTAACGAATAACCATTGCTTCTTTCAAAGACTTTTAAATTGGAAACCTACATAGAGATGGTATTTATGCCTATATATGATTTTTACTGCCATTGCAGATCCTTTAAAGGATCAAATCCTTGATTGGAGAACCCATTTGAATATAATACAAGGTATAGCACGTGGGCTGGCATATATGAACGAGGATTCTGGGATTTGCATAGTGCATAGAGATATAAAACCCGATAATATATTACTCGACGAGAATTTGAATGCCAAGATTGCAGATTTTGGTTTGGGAGCAGTCTTATATAAAAATGGCGTCCATCAAACTATACCAGTCGCTGGAACAGAGTAAGATACATATATCATAAGAAAAATAATTATAAGAATGTAAATATACTTGTGTTAAATTAGAAAAATGTTCTAATTTTGGCTTGTACAGAGGTTACATAGCGCCAGAATGTAAGTCTGATGGTCGAGTGACAGTCAAAGCAGATGTTTTCAGCTTTGGTGTGGTCGTCTTAGAAATAATGTCTGGCAAAAGACATGTGGAGTCTAAATCCTCTTTCCCAGGCCTTGTGAAGTGGGTGGGTATATTAACCTCAGAATCTTTTTATGTCAAGAGAGTACTCTTTACCTTTTTAATGTGAAATTGCTTTTGTGAAACAGGCGTGGAATCTTCATGAGGAGAATCGTCATTTCGATCTGGCAGACAGCAGATTGATTTGTAGTGAAAATTTTGACTCAAAAATTGTAATGAGAGTGTTACTGATTGCCCTTCAGTGCACTCAAGAAGCGAGTTTGAGGCCTTCCATGTCAAAGGTATCATTCTTGTTGTCGTTGGCTAGTGAAGAAGAAATTGGCATGCCAACACTGACAAAGCCAGATTATCTCTATAACAGCTAATTGGACCTCTTTCTTGATGTTATTTTAGTAAATTTCCTGTCAAGTTCCTTCCTAATCTTTATTTTTCGTACATCATCTAAACTCATTCAACAGCTCCATTAAGATTTCCTTTACAAGTACAGTACATCAAAAGATCCCTCTATCAATAATTCACAAGCAACTAAATTTAGAGATTGCTCATAACACTTCCCTCATTTCATATTTTCTATGTTGTATCCAAAACATTACTTTGTTGGCTGTTTGCCTGTTTGTAGCCCCACCAACTGAGCCCTGTTAATGCCCAGATTTAACGAATATGAAAAATGATAATTAATTATTTAATTTTGATTTTTATAAATTATAGAAATTATAAATAATATTTTGACTATTAAAATTATTCAACACAATGACACATGACAAGGAAAAGGAATATGTTCATGGTTTTTTTTTTTTTTGATATATGTTCATGGTTTTTAATATCCATCGCTATATCTAATCTTAATTCCAATAATTCACAATGTTTCTAAGCTTTAAGGATCTAGAGGACTATAGACAAATTTGTACAACTCGGGTGTAACACTACTAAATCTATAAACCGGGACACCAATGATACAATAGACAAATTTGTACAAATCGGGTGTAACACTACTATATCTCTAAACCGGGACACCAATGATACAACACGATCACAAAATAAAAAAATGAAAAACAGCATTCGTGAACCATTCGTAATTTCTGAGGTAAAACTATCTTATAACAAACTCCTGGGAGGCTCTTCGTCCAATACACTTTCTCCTATTGTGCATTACTCAAACAACATTCATCAAACATGAGTTATTTCTTATAACCAACTTATGAATGGGTCTTGATGATAACATGTATGCATGTATAAAATCATTCTCTATTCATTCACAAGCAATGACAATTACAGACTGGTTATGATAACATGTATACATGCCAGCCAATGATTTCAATCTTTCTGAAACCACATCCATAATGGTTGGTCCCCTTGAACATTTATCTTACACCAAACTATTGATAAGCTAACTAATAGCAACAACATTCATTCAAGCCATCTTTTTCTTGTGCTTACAGGCAGATGCAACCATAAACACGTTCAAATTGCAAAATATTCTGAACAGCATCCACAGGGAATGCTAATTTATCTTCCACTTCAGCATTCAGGTAACACATACTTCATATTAGGACAGCGGGTACATACCATGTTGAAAGGAGAGTACAAAGTGCATTATATTGCTGTAATCAAGATTATAATCAATTAATTTCCATCAAAAGGCCTCTGTTGATTGTCCATTCAGATCAATGATCACTTTTACAGTCTGAGCATTCTGGTTACTCATATTCTCCCTACTTCGGTGAAACTCTTCGATAGCATGTCCATTAAATCCAATACAATGAATGTTAAACCTGTAAAAATTTATAGAAAGAACATTCTAGTACTGGTCAAGAAGACCATATCCTAGGATTAACACTTCCCATGTTTAAACAAAATTTCCTTACAAGTGAAGTTCATTCTCATATATAATCCAACATATTTCTTATAGAATACAAGGCAAACATTCTTTTGAGGTTATAGGGTCATGTTATTAATTTTAATGACCTTGCAACGGACAGGAGGAAGACATGGCTTATTCCTTAGTTTCTCATTGTTCTTGACTTGGCATGTTAAAACACGGTAGAGTCTAACAACAATACAACGGCCAAAGGATGAAGCAGGCATCCTGTCTTCTTATGAGATTGTATTGTCATTAATCACTACCATAGCATGATTACTAGGAGATGTAAAAGGTTTCAAAGGGATTTTTGCTACATTCATTACATGGAATCTACTATGATCCCCCTCATTGACCCTGCTTCAGTATTCACTTAAAAGAAGTCATTATATGCATCTGATGTGCTACTCTATTGCAAAGATACAATATATTTTTTTATGCACCACCAGATCAAGAAACGAACTGTAGTGTTATCTTAGAACTAAGGGAGTTGAATTAGAAATCGTTTCACTACTGACGCCTTTGGCTGCTTTTAGGTACTTTTAAATTTCGTTGTGGGTGTGAATTGGAAAGGTTCGAAGATGGTTATTCTGGAACAAAGTTGTTTAATTTGTAGTTTCATTTCTGATATTAAGGATTGTGTGTTTGCTAAGATCTGTTTGACATTGCCCATTGGTACTGTATTTCTTTTCTTTGCTGCTGCGTTCGATTCTGTACCTGCAACAGGATAATTTAACTTGCAGCAACAGGGGTTGTTTGTATCAGTTTGGTATGAGCAACAAAAGATGGCTCAGAGAGGAGTCTGTCTGAACTGGGGAAGGAGAGGCAGGAGGAATGCAGGGCTTCAAAGGAATAATGATGATGAATCGCTCAGGAAATTAGAATCCATTAGCGCATCTAGATGGTTCTGAAGAAAGACAAGAGATCATGGGTTATACACCTAAGGGGTAGATCCTGTGGAGAGGTTCATTGTGGCTGTGTCCAGACAAGGATCAAGAGTGAAGATTGAGATTTCAGACTTTAGAGATGAAATTAGCCCCAATATATATATAGATTGGGTCTTGAAATTGGAGAGGTATTTTGAGATGGAAGACATTGATGAAGGTGAAAATTGCAACATCAAATTAAGATTCATGTTCCTCTATGGTGGGGAATTGGTAGAGTTACTAGGAGAAGACAGGGAAAGGAAAAATATCAATTTGTGGCCCAAGATGTTGAAGCATCTAAGAGCTAAATTTCTGGCTTTAGACTATTAGTAAACGTTATTTAGAGAATTTCAAAACCTAAGGCAAAGGGATCAGTTGATGCAAATTTATACCAAACAATTCATGAGGCTGCAAATCTGAATTGATACAAAGGGATTGAAGAGCAAGTGACAGCCAGGTATGTTAATAGGCGAAGGTTTCAACTTCAAGATGAACTAACCCTAGTCAAAGTACATAATATGGATGAAGCATATGAATATGATTTGAAAATAAAGGAAAAACTGAATCAGAAGGGAATGTTGAGTCAGAGAAGTGATAGTACTCTAAATTAAGGAAAATAAGGTTCCTCTAAACCTACTAAAGGAGAAGAGACTGAGGAAAATGTGAAACCTGATTTTGGAGGAAGGTGAGGCTTTAGAGCTAGGGGATGATGACAACAATCTTATGGAGATTAGAAGCCATTAGGATCCTTCACATGCAATGAAGCTCACAATGCTCAGGACTGCCCACTAAATCTAAACGCTTCAATTCACACAAGCCATACACCTAGAGACTGAGATTGAAAAAGAGAAAAACTGATGATGGGAAGGACCCTAGTGGCAGTTAAACAGGCCATCTTTAGACAACGATAGGAGGAGGAGGAATGTATTCAAGACCAGATGTGACGGAAAACCATTCATTGATTCCCCACTAGAATTCTGGAGTAATTAAATGTCAGTGGCCGTTACAATATTTTTGGGCAGTGAGCAATGTCAGGGCATTTAAACCTCTGCCGGAACAGGAAATTAAGGATTGGGTGAGGGTCGTGGGCTTATTTTTAGATATTTCTTTTCTGATTTTAAATAAGGGCATTCGGTGCTGTGGCAGGGATATATTTTCTCCTTCAGCTCTCTTACATCCTGATAATGGATCACGTAGTGTGATTCGAAACGTTGATAACAAAAAACAGCTACACAATTGAGTCCATAAATCTTATTCATATAATCTTGATGGATTATATTGTGGAAACTTGATATCTTTAAAATGAAAAAGGCTTAAAAAAATTTATGGGAGGAAGCAACTCGCAGAGTGATGGCACTTTTCTTTTGCTGTTCGAGTTTTTCTTATCGGTTTGGTCCATTTTTTATCACATTCATTTTGGTTTTGTTTCTCTACCTAGATAGTATGAAATGTAGGTGACTAAGGAGAATCACATTGTTGGCAGTTGATGTATTATGCACTCCAGTTTTGTGTTGTTTTGGATTTTTAGAATAAAGGGAATATTGAAGTATCTTTCTTTGGGTATAAAGTGAGCATGTTCATATTCAGCTTCTGCGTATCTTGTTTTTATTCATGTTCTTTCGTATGATTCATGGGAATAGAGCACTCTTTTATAAGTTGATTTGCATGGTAGATTATTTGTTTTTTTGTTGTTAGTGATCATCTTGCAGGGGAAGAGGCCAATCTGCATCAGTTTTGGTATTAGAGCAAACCATGATGGCCCAAAGGAGTATCCACGTGAATTGGGGAAGAAGGGGCAAAAGGAATGTAGGCCCTCGAAGAAACACTAGTGAAGTGTTTAGAAGGCTAGAGGCCTTTGAGACTAAACTACAATTGGAGGAGTCTGAAGAGGAACCAGAAAACTTAGTAAATGTTGCTACGGTTTTAGACCCTATAGAGAGGCTTATTGAAGCATTGACTAAACAAAGTTCTAGAGTAAAAGTTTATATTTATGATTTTAAAGGTGAGCTCAACCCAGATGCTTTTCTAGATTGGGTCCAAGAATTGGAGAAGTATTTTAGCATGGAGGATATTGATGAGGATGATCCGAAAAGAGTGAAAATTGTTGTATCCAAGTTGAAATCACATGCAGCCCTATGGTGGGAGAACATACAGATTTCAAGAAGAAAATAAAGAAAAAATAAGATTCAGCTTTGGTCTAAGATGCTGAAAAAATTGAGAGCAATTTTTTCCTTCTGATTACTTGCAAAAATTGTTTAAAGAATTTCAAAATCTCAAACAAGGGACTAGTCAATACAGGCTTATACTAAACAATTCATAAGGATTCAAATTCGAACGGACATACAAGAAAGTGAAGGGAAAACAATAGGTCAATATGTGAATGGACTAAAGTTTCAACTTCAAGATGAGCTTGCAATGGTGAAAATTCCTACTATAGATGAGGCTTATGAATATGCCTTAATGGAAGAGGAGAAACTAAACTGGAAAAACAAAATAACAAGTAAAAGGGATGATAGCAAACAAAATAGAGAGAAAGAGGTTTCTTTGGAAACTACAATAAGTGAAGAGTCAAAAGAAGACAAGAACGTGAAGATCAAATTCAAAGGAAAGGAAGGCTTTAGAGGTAGAGGACGAGGACAGCTACCTCCCGGAGAGTGGAAGTCCATGAAGTGTTTTATATGTGATTAAGCCCATAAGGCTATAGACTGCCCTCTAAACCCTAAAAGGGAAATGGTGGCCCAAGAAGAAAAACCTTGGTTAGAAGAAGTTGAAGTTGAGTGAGGAGAAAACCTAATGCTTAGAAGAACCTTAATTTTTGGGGACAAGGAAAATCTTGAAAGTTGATTGGAAGAGGAAAAGTGTCTTTCGAACAAAATGCAAGTGTAAGGACAAAGTATGTAAGGTGATTATAGATGGTGGATCTACTAATAATCTGGTGAGTACATAAATGGTTAACAAATTACAACTTGCTTGTGTTCCAAAATATAATTCCTATAAGATTTCTTGGTTAAAAAAGGATCATAGTGTACTTGTGGATAAACCTTGTTTTGTAACATTCAAAATTGGTCCTTATGAGGATGAAGTTCTCTGCAATGTAGTGTCGATGGATGCATGTCATTTATTGTAGGGTAGGCCTTGGCAGTATGATTGAAATGTGAGCCATCAGGGTAGAGACAATACTTATTAGGTTCAACATGAAGGAAGGAAAACACTTTTTAAACCATGGAAAGAGGAAGGAGCATCTGAAGTGGCAGCTTTTTCTCTTCTAGTAGAAGCCAAGATTGAGCTTGAAGCAAAAAACAAACCTCTAGCTCAACCAAGAAGAGAGTTGGAGGAAAATCTAGGAAGAAAAGAGGTAAACGATTTGAAGAATGAGATACAACCAAAAATTGATGTAGAGCTGCAACAAGATTACATGTGTGCCTTGAGAAATAGTTGTTGAAGTTTCAACTGACTGTTACCTTCATTCTCAAGGAGATAGTGAGTTGTGGGAGTATAAGAACAATCATCAAAGATCTTTTAAGAATGTGATTCAGAGTTCAATCAAAGGTAATTGCCTTACCCAGTCTGAGAGGAGTGATGTGAAGTGTGATTGCAGCAAGGGAAAGAGTTTCAAGTCTACTTGTGATTGTCATAGTGATTCTCTTATTGGTTTTGCATTGGAGACTTTGCCAAGCTTTACTAGTCCAATTGAATGGTGGAATCAACATTGGACTCCTGTCTCTAGAAAAACATGGGTGGGAAGTCTAGATGGTAGCTTAGATTGTGCCAAGGAATCCCAAGAGAATACTTTGAAGACCAAACCACTTGTGGGTATGCACCCTCTTTCCGTTGTCAATGCAACTTGATTTTTCTGAACCAGGAGGTTCAAACTCCTTTTAAGAAGGGGAGAATGATGAAAAACCATTTATTGATTCCCCACTAGAATTTTGGAGTAATTAAATGTCAGTGGTCACTACAATATTTTTGGGCAGTGAGCAATATCAGGGCATTTAAAACTCTGTCGGAACAGGAAATTAAGGATTGGGTCGTAGGGTTATTTTTAGATATTTCTTTTCTAATTTTAAATAGCGACATTTGGTGGCAAAGATATATTTTGGGGATGGTATCTGTTTGAGAAAAAAAAGAAAAAGGCTTAAAAAATTTTACAGGAGGAAGCGACTGGCAGAGTGTTGGCACTTTTCTTTTGCTATTCAGATTTTTCTTATCAGTCTGGTCCATTTTTTAGCATTCATTTTGGTTTTGTTTCTCTACCTAGATAGCATGAAATGTAGGTGTCTAAGGGGAATCACGTTGTTGGCAGTTGATGTATTATGCACTCTAGTTTTGTTGTTTTGGATTTTTAGAATAAAGGGAATATTGAAGTATCTATAACGCTTTGCCACGAAACCCCAAAGGACAACACAACAACTAACAATTATGACAATTTTTTTTTTAAAAGTGAATCAACACATAAAGATTATACTTACAACTAACATAGAATGAAAATCACATATACATTTGCACTGACTATGTCCTTTAGGGTATCATGACTACATTATGAATACCTCAATTATCCAATCTAAGCATATATCACAAAATATCTACAACAAAAGTTCATTTACAACCACTATATTATATATATATTCCACAGATACAACACCATTAAATATCATTGAATACGAACCAATGAACACATATACAACTTCCCATACATGGGGTAAATCATTACACTATTTACAAATTTACATCAAAGCTTCCCTTTTAACAATGGGAAGGATACATCAAATATAGGATAAGATACAACTGAAATAATTACATCGCATAGCATCAACGCTAACTCAAATATGGTACAAGATTTGGAATCTCTACATCAAGTACCATACCCAAGCTCACAAACATCAACTGGGAACCCAATGGAGTGCATAGCACACTAACTCATTTGAGTACAAAATCCGACGAAAATGTCTGATGAAATATGTATAATTTGATGTATTGTTGGGTGCTTGTAAAATTTGATGTGTAATTTTCAATTTTTTGAAAGTTTATCCCTGACGTTCATTGAAATTTCCATGAACCTGGGTTTCGTCGAAATGTCGACTATCAGTTTCATCGAAATTTCGACAAACATGAAAAATAGAAAAAAATCAAATTGTGGCTGACATAAAGAAAAGTGAGTTCGCACCTGATTTATTGCGATAGTGTTTTGCTCTACTTGAAACAGTTTGTGGAGAACTAAGGACGATTTTCTTGGGAAAATCAAAAAAAATTCAAGAAGATATCGCCATGTTGAGGGTAGTCATTGTCTTTTTGCAGAATTCAGTTATGAAGTCAAATTTGTAGTTCCAAGTTTGAAAATTATATTTTAAAGCAACATCTTATTAGATTCCATTTTTAGAGGTTTAGGGTTTTGAGAATTTTATGTCCATATTTTGTTATGTGGAATCACCATAAGATCACAACCAAGGAACAGATTCTTGTAATTGTAATTATGTGATCCATAACTCTACTGGTCATGTGGCACAGTTGTACTATAACAAATAGAGGATGCATTCATGCATGACCCAAGTTTAATGTGGCTATGTTGTGATAGAAATGGAGGCACTCATATAATGTAGTTAATCTAGGTTGTATAATGTGCGTTTCAATCATCATTGGGTGCATTCAGGTTGTCTCAAGTTTAACAGGTTAAGATGCAATTATAGCATGATCAAAGAGTGATTACCTCTTGCTGCAATAAAGAGCCTATAACTCTGGTTGATATGTAGAGTGGTTGTGTTATATCAATTATGTAGTGCATTCAAGCACAACCCATGTTTAATGGGCTATTCTAGAGAGTGATCAAGATTTTCTAAACCTTATGAATGTTACTTGACATATATTTGCATAATTTCAAATTCTTTTAGAGGCTTTTGAAGTATCAATGTATCCTATATAGGGTTTGGAATGATTTCTTTTAATTAAAAAAATAAATAAATGATGTATTTCCCTGTAATTAGATAATGTGGAGATCTCCTAAATCTGCCCTAGCACACCATCCTCTTTGGCATTGTATTCATTACTCCAGCTACTAGGGTTTTGCATGTGACATCTTTAATATCTTCATGAGCGTGGCTTTTAAATAGATCTTAGTCTTTTCTTTAATCCTTTTCATGGTAACCATTGAGTTCCATAATCCACCTTCAATCTCTTCTAAGAACGGTGTCTTAAACTAGACTGCATCGTATGCATATAAAGCAAGTCTTTCATACCTGCCATTGTTCCAAACCACCACTCACTGCCTTGCTTAAAATGTTGCCTCCATAAGCACAATAGCAGTTTTAAAATCATGGTTGCCAGTGATTGACCATTGAGGTCACCACTTTCATCATGAAGATACAATGATATTTTTGTCTTCAAATTCAAGGCATTATACAAGATAACATTGTGAATTGTTTGTTGTGTACGATTTGATTTTTTTGCACATTTACTGCTTTGCTAACTTCCTTTAAGACTAGGTATTGCACTCTCAGCTACAATCTCAAATAACTCACTCACTATCACTTGAAGATTGATTTAATGAGCATCATTCTATAAAATCAAACTATGCCTTATAGACTGCCTACTTACTATAGGGGACTCATTGTTTCATGGTATTGTAGTTATTAAGATCCTTCAACCTTATTGACACTACTTCACAGTCCACAAGATATTATTCACTATTCTCCCATCTTTGATGAGTCTCAAAACACTGCTCAAACATGCAATCCACTACCTCCATTATACATTAATGGCTAAGAAGAAACATTGAACTTATGATTACCACTATTACTTCATTTGGATAGTCATTCCTTGATTGCATTTACCTTGTCTAACACTACCAAAAGCATTTGAAAAACCCTTAAGGTCAGCAAGGGGGTAAGGAAACTCATTGTTAAAATCTCCACTTTACTATGCAAGGTTTGAGCTTTATTATCTTGTCACTGCTTAGCCTCTTTTTGGCTGTCACATCTCAAGTGACTGTCAGTCTTCTTACCATAGATTGCATTTACAAATTTCACTAAGCTACATAGTGTGCTTGTTATTGGCTGCAATCTTTAGATTGCAAGATTTTGTTATTACGTACAATGTCTCAATCTTTTTGGTATTGCAACCTCACTAATCCGCTATAGTTATTGTTTATGTTTCTATGGAGGCCTAGGGTTTGTACCCTAATCATGCTCTTACCAATGCTTTTGTTGTTTTTATTAGGGCTCTCTCAATGCTGAGGGCCCTAGGGATAAGCTCGTCATAAGAAGTGACACATTGCATCTTTAACTAAAAGGATAAATTCGTATTGACTTTAGCAATGATGATTCTGACTTGTTGCTCCTTAGAAATGGGTCGCTTTCTCTTACTAGCTCACTACCTCCATCATTGTAGGAAGCTTGCGATCAAGTTCAATATTCTGATTTTAGGAGTCTTAATGGTTGGAAATCATAATAAAAATCAGAATTTAATAAGTTTTGGAATTAGCATTTTAAAGTGTTTTTTTGGGTCATTAACTTTAGACTATCTTCTCTTTTGCAGGGGTGGTTGCATGCCAAATTTTTTTGGTGTAAAATATCAGAATTATTAGATTATGTCACCTATCTATGAATACAAATTATTGGAGTGTGAGTTTGATATTTTTTGAATATCTAAATAGTCAAACTTGGTAAAGAAAAATCATGTCAGATAATATTAGTCCATAACAAAATGAAGAGACACTTGATAGATTGTGGGCTAGATTGAAAAGAAAGGGTGATGGAAAATGTTATTGTCCTTACAATAATTGCAAGGGCTTAAAGACGAGATGACTTTTAATCACAACAGCTGAGCAACATTGTAGGCAACATGGTCAGATTGAAGGGGGCATGACTATCGTCCATTGGTAAGTTGTTCATTATATCTGTTTATATTGATTGAATTTGTAAATGTTTATATCGTTTAAACATTATATATATATAATCACTTGATTATGATCATAGTTTATTTGTGTTTATCATTATTATAAAAGTGGGGCGCCCTAGGGAAGATGATATGGATTATCACGGCCCAGAGAATGTGGTTTTGCAAGGGGTCGAACATGGAGCTATAAATATTGAAGATGAAGTTAATGATTCTATGGAAGAAGACGATCATGTGCCAGAAAACACAGTTGAAGATGATGGTACAAATACATTGATCCATGACACATTTAGTGGTAGAGCTGATCATGATGATCAAGATGACTTTGATGATGTTCATGATTTACTTGTACTTGAGAAGGCATACGATCCCCTTTTTGAAGGTGTCCAAACAACTCTTCTCTCTGTTGTATTGTTACTGTTGAATTTGAAGGTTATGAATGGTTTATCAAACATAGCAATCTCACAGATGCTAAGGTATGTCATATATGTCATCTTTTTTCATCTATTTTAATTGTTGTTAGTTCATCACTAGTAAATAAATGATGGAATATGTACCATTAATATTCTTTATATTAACAAATTATTTTTTATTGTAGATTGATTGGTGATTTTTTGTTACCACCATCAAATATTTTACCTCACTCATACCGAGATTTATCTGTCATTATGAAAGATATTGGAATGGAGTATCAAGCAATAGATGCATGTCCCAATGATCATATTATATATCATAAACAACAAGAATTTGCAACAAAATGTTTGGAATGTCATATCGGTAGATATCGAACAAATCAACTAACAAAAAAGGTGTCTCACAAGGTTCTTCGTTATATTCTCATTATTCCACATATACAACGATTATTTAGGTGCAAAAGCTTAGCGCAATTTATGGATTACCATGCAGAGAATAGAAGTGGAGATGACATTCTTCGAATTCCTGTAGATGGTTCTGCATTTAGGGACATGGAGGAAAAATGACGACACTTTAAAGAAGAACCTTGTAATCCCAGGCTTTTATTGGGAGCGGACGGTGTCAATCCATTTGGAGAGCTGAGATCTATTTACTCAGTGTGGCATGTTTTTGTTATCAACAATAACATTCATCCATGGATGTCAATAAAAAGGGAGCACATAATGTTGTGAATGATTGTTCCAGATATTTGTTTACATCAATTTTATTTAACGTAGTAGCATCTAATTTGTCTTATTTGTTGCATAATGACATATTTTTTTCATTCAATATTCATGTATATTAATTTATATATATTGCAGTAAAATGATTATAATAATTATGTAATGTTTATGTTCATTCAACTAGGTAAGTACCAAGTTAATTATATGAATGTATATATCGAGCCTCTTATTGATGAGTTACTAAAGTTATGGAATGGCGTCACTATGTATAATGTCTCTAGACCAATAGGACAAAGACAATTTCAATTCCATGCAATCTTTGTATGGACAATTCATGATGCCCCAGGGCTAACACATTTTTGTAGTATGTTATAACATTCGACTGCACTTTAACAATATTTAATTTGATGAAGTAGATATCATACATTCTTTTAAAATAATTTATTCATTATATATAATTATAAAAATTGACATATTTAATCCAATTATATATGATCTTGTAGGTCTTCAAACAAAGAGAAATTTTGCATGTCCAATTTGTGGTCCAAAGATGAAATCTCGTCATTCAACAAGTTTAGGAAAGTAGGTGTTTGATGAGTATAGGCACTTCCTCCATAGAAATCATAAGTATCGAACTATTGAAAAATATATTTTCAATGGGAAAGATGAGACTACATCAAAACCACGAAGAATGACACCTCGCCCATGGAAGTTGAAATATAATAGAATTAATCATCAAAGTTATACATCAGATCAAATTGTTTATCTATCATATATGATATGTTTTGAATTTATATTTTTCTATTGTGTTGTGTTTACTCATATTGTAATTGACAATGATTGTCGTTGTTAATTTATTTAACTTATATGCTTTATGAAGGTCATCAAGGCATTAATGATCGGCTTCCATAGGGACTGAAAAATTATCCCAAACAATTTAGTAGGTTGCCCCACTATGAGCAACTACAAATTGTGCATTTGTTTGATACAATGCATATCAGAAAGAATATAATAGAAACGTTATGGAAAATATTGGATGGAAGGTATGACAAAGAAAAAATTGTCAAAATTTGTAGTGGCATTTAGGAAGCCAATCATGCAATGAAAAATGTCATTCAATTAAATAGCGATGGAGACCAAATTAATATAAGTGCCCTTCCTTGGTTATTAACAGAGCAGCAAAACAATGCTATAAAAGAATTCATACAAATAATTTGATTTTCCACAGGATTTGCTGCGAACATAAACAATATAAGAACAAAGAAAGGTGAACTTGGGTTAGGGATGAAAACACATGATTGGCATACCTTCATTAAAGTAATTATTCTGGTATATTATATACACTTGTATAATACATGTATTTTTCAGTGTATTATGTTTACTACTTTTGGAAAAATAATGAAAAGATCATTTTATAATTGTTGCAGTACGTTCTACTTTATCTCTCCCAGACAACTTTGACAACAATGTCAAGCAAATTATATATGATCTTGGAAAATACATGAGATAAGTAGCGATATTTTTTCAATTCGTTGTATACATCTTATAATTTTCATTTGATTTACTTGTTATGCAATATACTGTATATTATTGTTAAATCTCGTTAATATATTTGTGCCTTGAATCACTTGTAGATGGCTATTATGTAAAGAAATCCATAAAGAAGATATAAATTATTGGAAGAGAAAAATTTCTCGTCTAATGTGTGAAATGCAAAAGTGTCTACCTTCGATATTTTTCAATGCACAAAAACACTACCTCATACACCAGGTTGAGGAGATTGAATTGTGTGGACTTGTACACACAAGGTCAATGTGGATGGTTGAGAGACACTTAAATTTTTTGAAGGCTTTGGTTAGACAAAGAGCACATCCTGAGGGTTCTATGGTGGAGGGATATATGGTATACCATACCATGGTGTACATTAGTGAATATCTTCCTCAGTTTGCAACAAAGATCCATGTATATTGCATTTGGGATCCCAACTCCATTAACAAATTCGAAGAGGAGTACCTGATGGGGAAAGGTAGATTGAGGAAAGTGAGAGGTAATTATAAGATGGTCATAGAGATTTATTGGAATACATTTTACATATGGTTTTTATGTATAGTGTAATTATTTAATTTTTAATCTTCAATATACATCAATTATAAATTAAGGTCGTATACTGTGGTATTTAACTAATTATACGTCATTTGTGAATTTCAATTTTTTTATACAGTTGGTCGAGAGTGGGATACACTACATCTATACGTAGCCAACAATCTTGATTGGATGATGGTATGAATTGAACGATATCAACAATCTGGTCATGCATTAACATAGGAAGGTGTGGCTTCATTGGTTAAAGAAGCTCATCGTAATGGAGATTCCAATGTTACACAAAGGGAAATTGATTTAGCATATGGTTTAGGAGATAAACAGGTACGTATAAATATATTAATCACCCATATTATTTAATTATTTTCAATTATATTGATGTATATATATGTTGAGATTGTTTTCTTTGCATACATTTGGCTAAGAATAAATATGTTTATCAACTAACGATATTGCAATAATTTTTTACATGTTTGACATATTGCAGGTGAAACACCACAAGGTTGTGTGGTGCAATGGTCATAAATTTTGAATCAAAATTTTGGATGACATGAAGAAAACTTGTGATTTTGGTATAACTGCAATCTTTCAGGTGACTAATGTTTCATTTAGAAGTGACATACATCTAGAAGTTTCAAAAAATTGATACTATGGGATTTTGGATGATATACTTGAGTGTGACTTTAAGTCCTTCATATTAATTATGTTCGTCGTCCTATGGTACAAGCTACGATTGAATGAAAATGATCCTGAGAGAACTATTATTGAACATGATAATAGATTTACCATGGTTAGTACAAGGTTGATTGAGTGAGCTGGAAATGAGCCCTATGTTCTTCCAACCCAATGTGAGCAGGTATTTTACTTAGAGGTTCTAGGTAAACTAGGTTGGTCATTTGTTGTTAGACATGATCCAAGAGGAAGGCCGGTAAAGTATAATGTGGTGGAAGAAGAAGATACCGAAGAACTAGAAGATGATGTAGATGATGATTAGGATCGACAGTTAGTTGATGTCCCTAACGAAGATGTCGAAGAGGAGCTAGATCATGATGATGTAGGAGTTAATGTTCATGAAGATGATATCCGTGTGGATGATGACATTATCGAAACTGATATCAATGATGATGATGATGATATGACCAATCCTTATAATGTCGAATCTGGATTGGATGATACAAACAAAGAGTTCGATGAAGAAGAAGAAAAATGACATTGAAATGTATGAGTTATGCAATTATATTATTTATTTGATATTAATTTCTTGATAGAATTATATTTGACTTATGTGGTTACATAATTAATTCATGATATTTTTAATTTTTATGCCATTACATAATTAATTTAATGATGTACTTTTTAATGTTTGAAAAATCAAATAAATTAAAACATTTCAATAGTGATGTTAACAACCTTGAAATTAGTGTGTTTTATGTTTCATGTGATCATAAAAAATTAAAAAGTTAGTTGTAGAGGTGGTTGTTTAGTGGTTGACGTGTAAAGGCCTTTAAAAGGCATAAAGTGATTATCGTAATGGTTGTTGATGGTTGAGGATTTAAACTACAAGTTCTTGACATTCGAAAATCTGTGTTTTTCTTCAAAATTTCTATATTTTTCCTATTATGCAGCACTGTATGGTCACATGCAGACATATTTTGATGTGAAATCAATTCCAAGTTATGAAGATATGTGTTAGCTTTGATTTGAATCTAATTTGAGGGCTTAATGCGTTGATTTGAGGTAGAAAGCTTTATTTCTTTGTATATAGCCTGATTACCCTGTTTTTGAGGGTTTTGTAGTCCAAACGTGATATAAAGGGGCTCTTACACTTTTTGTGATTACTGTAGCTTGTGTAAGAGGCCCCATGGATACTGTTGTAATTGTAGGATGCATGAATAGGGCATAAGATGATAAATAAAGAAGGTATAGTTGTTGTCCTCAATGGTTTTGTGAAGAAAAGCATGTGAAATTAGAGGTACTTTCTGGCTCGATGCTTGTTTGCTCCTTTATTTTCTATAAGAAGGATTTTAAAGCCACAAGTATGAGTTAACAAGTTAGATATTTTTTGGTCGATTCTAGGTAGAGTTGCAGAGAAAATTGTAAAATTCGATGGTTTTAAGGAAAAAACAATTTAGGTTTTGAGTCTTTCTGTAATAGGTTTTGAATTCATGGGGATTTGATGTTTTATGCTTGTAGAATATGATATTTTTATTTAAATTAAAATTAATATACAACCTAAGTGGACCAAATACTTATTGATGACCATAAATCTTTGATATCTCTACCTTTTATATTCAACACATGTGGACTAATAGTTGAACACAAAAAATCTATTTGTTGTTATAAAAACAACACATAATTATTTAAAATACAACTTATATTGAACAAAAATGGGCCAATAGTTGAACACTAAAACTTTTTGAAAATTCTTTCCATTTAATGGGAAAATACATGTTATTTATTGTGCTCACCTTTTATATTTGTGATAGGACAAACTATTAATATAAATTTATCCAATGCTTGTACATTGCTACCCCATTGTTGTACACATAAAAAGCATATTTTTTCACTATGATAACAATATTTGTTCACTATGATAACAATATTGCTCGAACGACTTGGACCAACTGACGAGGACTTTAAAAAGCCTCCTACACTTTGGGCTTTGCAAGATCCGGGAGGATGATCCCTTAATGTGTTTATAACCTCTACACCAATATCATAAACAACATTAACACAACTGATAATCCCATTGAATAGTTCAATACAATAGGATAATATCGAATAAAATTGGCTATTCACCGATAATATCAACTATGTGGAGCATGAGATAACTACAACACAATCCATAGTAAAATATAGTCATTAATTTGTAATTTGTAGCAAACTCTAGGCAAAGAAAAAATTTTATTGAACTACACAAATAAGTATTGTAGACACCTAAATTTGGACACTTAATTTATCCAAATTTATCCCTTTTCATCTAAGCTTCCCCTTATTTGTATTAATTAAGTAAAATCACTATTATTTAATTAATCACTCTAAAGTTCTTCTAATCCCTAAGGTATTTAGTTAAATAATTAAATACCTTCTCCTTTCATCAAATAAATTAAATAAATATTCCATTTATTTAATTCCCTTTATGTTACATCCTCCATCTTTTATTATCTAATCCTAATCCTTCTTATAATCTCATCATTAGGATGTGCACATGCCTAATCCTTGATTAAGAGGTGTCACATCCTCCAACTTTTGCAAGTTGGCCTCTAATTTTTCTTAGCCACCTAACGTTCCTCTAACCCCTCATCAACTTGTCTAATCACCCCCTTTAGTCAACTCTTCCCATCCCCCAAGGAATTTTTAATTCATTTTGTCTTCCCAAAGCCCTTTGAGGAATTTTTAATTCCACTCTCATCTTTCAAGGAATATTAAATTCCTTTTCTCTTCCCCATGTCCTTTATGACATGTGTCCTTGGTCAACCTTATTAAAGGCTTTCTCCTTTTGGGAAAAGCACTCCACTTCCCCATGTGAATTTTTAATTCACTTTTAATTCCCCAATGCACTCAAAAAGAATTTTTAATTCTTTCACTTCTTCCCACATGTCTTCTCTTTATTCTTTATTCTTTCCCCTCTCCCCATGAGGATATTTGAGGAATTTTTAATTCCTCACATGTCCTCTCACCCACATAGGGACAAATACCTCCTCTATGAGGAGATCTTGTCCAATCCCAAGGTACTTTGTACCCCCCTCCATGTCATGTACTATCCTTCCACCTCATGTCCACTTCACCTTTTAGGGCTATATCACATGGCACATGTCAAGATGTGAGGGCTTGTGAGTTCTGAACTCACCTTAGCCCTACATCTTGATCATTGGTGGCTCAATCTTGGCCATCCATCTCTTCTAGGAATTCTCAAAATTCTTATAAATACTCCATCTTTTCTCTCATTTTAGGGGAGATCATTTTGCTAGTCAAACTCTTGCAATTTTATTTCTCAATCTACACTTAATCATTTTTATGCTTTCATCCATTTCCATCTATCCTCACACCATCATATCTTGCCATCTAAGGAGCATACACATCAAAGATCGAAGGGCCAACCAAAAGATCGATTCGATACAAGGGAAAAGGTTTCATTTTATTGTTCTTACTTTGTGTTGATTCCAACTTAGGCTAATCTTGAGGTGTAGGTTGTTTTGGTATTTATTTGCACTCTTTAGTTTGTTGCTCATTTTCTAATGCATATATTCAACCTATCACATTTCTAGCACGCACGGTGGGACCCACAAACGGGTCTTTTTCTTTCATGTTTGCTATTTTTGGCATTTTTACAGGTTCAGGTTATAGATAGGCGGACCTGACCTCCGGTGGTGGACCTGACCTCTCTAGTGGCAGACCTGACCTCTTCGGTGGTGAACCTGACCTCTCCAGTGGTGGACCTGACCTCTGGTGGTGGACCTGACCTCTCTAGTGGTGGACTTGACCTCCAGTGGCAGACTTGACCTCATGCTATGGCGGACCTGACCTTCTGCTCTTGCTTCTCGAGGCTGCCATTTCCACATCACTTATCCAATTGACTCCATTCAAAGACAGTTCTTCTCATTTTTTTGTGATCTTTCCAATGACATATACCACTTCATACTTTGGAGAAGTTGGACGGGGCACCTTTTTTGGACCTAACCTCTGTGGTGGCAGACCTAACCTCTCCAGTGGCAGACCTGACCTCCCGAAAGTGAAATTTTAAGTCTTTACCAATTGTTCTTTGGTAAATTAGGCACATAGTTTAATTAGAGGGGTCAACAAACCTTGTTTGGCGTGCTTGTGGAAGGCTATTTAACGTATCCAATCCCCTTGCGCCATTTGGCAATCATAGGTGATGAGAAATCGTAGCTTTCCAAGTCCTTTGAGTCACCTTATTTTCATTTTCTTAGTGGGACCTGCTTGGGGATTTCATCACCCCAAAGGACGATTCCAACCACATGTACCGACAGGGTATAAAAAGGGGGGAGAGCAAAAATTGTACCTCAATCCAACTATGTTGTAATTGGCGAAGCGTCAGGATGACGTGAAGACTTGGTCCGAGCCTTTAGTATCTCGCTAAGGTTCCCGACTCATGCTTGTAACCAGTTGGTGTTCACGATTTGGGCCTCATGTATCGGGTGTATATCGAGGACTCCTTAGCAACCATGTTCATCCTAGAATAGAAGACTTTGTTGGCCATACCCGTTTCTACTAATCTTAGGGTTGTGCTATCTGAATTATCTTTCTTGTGCAAAACTAGTCATTTTCAGTTTAGCCAAATCTTTTATTAGTGTTTGTTATATTTTGGGTCCTTTGTCTTACTCATCCATCAAAAAATAAAGCTTAAACTTATCTTTTGGCGAACCTGACCTCATCCTTTGGCGGACCTAACCACATGCTGTGGTGGACCTGACCTCATGCTGTGGTGGATTTTCCCTGACAGGCAACTGTATATGCCCCGCCATTTGCACACCGTAAACCTGTTTTCCTCTGTTCAAGCGCCAATCTTCTTGATTTTTCATGCTCTTTCTAACGACATATAACACTTTTTCATTTGAGCAACCTTATGCTATCAATTTGCATTCTCATGCATTCACTATCATTTAGCCACCCACTTTGATCATCTTGCATATTCACTCTTGCATCTAGCTACACCAAAAAGTCATCCAAGAAGTACACAGTCATTCAAATCAAGGGCCAACCAAGGAGTCTTCAACAACAAGGAAGGTATAATCATTTGCATCTCATTTCATCTATTTTCCTTCTTGTTTTATCACTCTTTAGGCTAATCATTGAAGTGTTCTTAGTGTTTTATCATTTGCATTTTTAGTTATTTTGCACATTAGAATAGGGTAAAATTTTAAGGTACACATTTATCCGATTGACTCTGTTCAAAAATAGTTCTCATTTTTTCGTGCTCTTTCCAACGACATATAACACTTCATACTTTTGAGCAATTTTTTCTCTGGTGGCAGACTTGACCTCTTCGGTGGCAGACCTGACCTCTGATGGCAGACCTGACCTCCCGGTGGCGGACCTAACCCCTCCGGTGGTGGACCTGACCTCCCAGTGGCGGACCTGACCTCTCGGTGGCGGACCTGACCTCCCGGTGGTGGACCTGACCTCTCCGGTGGCGGACCTGACCCTAGTGGCAGACCTGACCTCCCGGTGGCGGACCTAACCTCTCCGGTGGCGGACCTGACCCCGGTGGTGGACTTGACCCCTATGGCGGACTTGACCTCATGATGTGGCGGATTTGCCCTGATAGGCAACCATATATGCCTCGCCATTTCCACATCATTTATCCAATTGATTCCGTTCAAAAATAATTCTTCTCATTTTTTCGTGCTCTTTCCGATGACATATACCACTCCCTACTTTTGAGAAGTTGATCGGGGCACCTTTTTCTTCCTCATCCACCTCCTTAGGGGGGATACCCTACCATTCTCATCCATTTACTCGCTCTGAGTAAACGTTCATCCATTTCACACCTCCTTTCCTTATTCTGAACTCTCGTTCTATCGTTACAATCATCCTTTTACTCATTCCGAGTAAACATTCATCCATTTCACACCTCCTTTCCTCATTCCAAACTCTCGTTCTATCGTTACGATCATCCGTTTACTCGTTCTGAGTAAACATTCATCCATTTCACACCTCCTTTCGTCATTCTAAACTCTTGTTCTACAATTTTGATCATCCGTTTACTCGTTTCGAGTAAACATTCATCCATTTCACACCACCTTCAATCATTTCAAACTCTCGTTCAACAATCTCGATCAATCATTTACCCATTCTGAGTAATCTTCCATCTATTCCAAACCTTCACCTTCTCGTTTGGAGAATCATTTGTCCATCGCGAATAGTCGTTTACTTATTTTGAGTAGTCATTCATTTATCCTGATCAATCATCTACTCGTTCTGAGTAATCTATCATTCATTCTGAGCTTTCATCTTCTCATTCCGAGAGTCATTCATCTATTATTAGCAATCATTTACTCATTTTGAGTAATCGTTCATTTGTCCTGATCATTCATTTACTTGTTCCGAGCAAACGTTCATCCATTTCTCCAATCAAATCACCGTTTTCCCTATCCAAATCCCTTGAACTTCATCTCGAGCCATTATCCAAATTGACCGAAGTGTCTGATCCGATCATCATCATCAACATCCACTTGGGATTGTCATCCATCCTAAGTTAATCATTATCGTCAGCCCAATCAATCCATTTTCAATCTCAAGGTGGATTCGGTGCTACAATCATCTCTTTATCATTTAATCCGATCAATCAGCATCCTAAGTCACCTAGGGTAATATCTGAATGGCATTTAAAGTCCCTTTCGTCATCCTATCTGATTCATCAGTCGATCTTATCAATCATCAATCAATCCAATCTAATCGCATCCCTATCCAATCACCTTTGACCCAATCAATCTACTTCCATCTCAGAGTAGATTCGGTGTTGAGGTCATCCTTTAGTAATCAAATCCGATCATCAAAATCAATCCCATCGCATCATTTGATCATCCTAATCTGAGCTTAACCTAAAATTTCAGCTTGACCTTTAGTCTATTCCCATCGAAAACCATCCTCCATTCCTTTCATCATTATGAATCCTTATTCTCTATCAATAGTAGTCAAGGGAAACCCTAATTACGTCAATGATGATAATGAAAGTCTTGTTGATCAAGCGGTATATGACATAGATCCCCTTGACACTATCATTGCTAGTAAGCTTTCTCCATCCACATTCCAAAATCCAATCACCCCATCGAGTTATCCCATCATGTCTTCATTTATGCCTAATCACACTCCTTATGCTACCTTTGACAAGGGATGTCCATCATATCCATCATATCCTTCATCTACATCATCCCCTTATCCTAGTTTTCCGTCACAATACCCCTATCTTGATCCCCCATCCACATCCTCTTATGTCAATCCTTCATCCACATGTACCCACTACCCTAATCTTCCATACCAATCTGCTCAACCTAATCCTACATTCACATCTTCCTATCCTAGTCAAACACACCCATCAGCTTACCCTAATCCAACATTTGCATCTCCCTATATTAATCCAACACCTACATCTTGCCATCCTAATCCACCATCCCAATACCTTTATTACAACATGCCACCCATAACTTCTACTAACGATCCACTGTCCATGTCATCCTATCCTAATTCCCCATGCGCATATCCTTACCTTAATCCTCCATTCAGTCTTAATCTTCCATCTAATCCTAGTCCACTAGTCCATAAACCTTCATCCACTCCGACCTCGCCATCTCAGCCTAGCGTATTCAAGTTTCTCCAAGGAATTATAACAAAGGAAACATCCCCCACTCCACACATTGCAGTCGTGGAACCATGCCATCCCAACCCATCATCCATGGTCGTTAGTGACGAGACCCTTCTCCATCCAACACCTATCATTGATGATACCATCACATCCTCTGAATCGAGTCCCCATCTCCTACCATCACATCCTCTGAATCCATTGAGTCCCCATCTCCTACCATCACATCTACCAAATCCATTGAACACCCACCCCTACTCCGAGAGCCGTCGAACCCTTCGACAACACCCAAATCCAATCCACTTCTTCCACTTTTAGTATCCATTCCCAGATATTTTGAATCCTCCATCCTTCCATCTTCCCCACTTGAAGAGTCCCCATGACTCCATTATCATGCCTCCCGCACATGATGAGTCATGCCAAGAGCCTGATCCAAAGCATGCCAACATATATCCCCTCCTCCAGATCAAGATCCCACCATCCCATCTAGTCAACCGCAAGATCACAGTCCCCCATCCATTCCATCCCATGATCCTCTTGACATTCAAGATTCTACCACTCCATCTCCATCTCCATTGCATGAGCCTGCTACCACAAAATCAGATCCTATCATATCCCCTACTCCCTCTCTAGATACCACCCATCCAAATGCTATCCCATCATCTCCTTCTCAGGATCCCCCATCATTGCCTAAAAATGCTATCCCCACACCGCTTGCATATCCCCTTGGTACTCTCACATTCTTCCATGGTGGCCTCCTTGCAGAAGAAAAACACAGTGTATATACCACCCATCATCCCCCACCTAATAATGGACTCGCATCATGTTTTCAGAATAACAAAAATCCTATCATGGATTGAATGCTCAAGAACATGAACTATCAAGGAAAAGGTCTAGGCCTTCACGAGCAAGGTATTTTAGAGCCCATCCAAGTCAAAGAACAAATTTGCATGCAAGGTCTTGGATCTGTTCCCCAAGACTCACAATCTAAACACGTTGGTACAACCTCTAGACGTCCTCAACAAGGCTTTTCCAAAAGAAATGTCGGCTCTTCCCACCGCTCCACCAAATCATATGCTGCAATCCCTCCTCCTCTATCGTATTACCTCAAAACAACCATCCATATTCCTCCTTCATCTGCTCCATCCATTTTGGGTCCTTATATCCCTCCATCCACCATCTCCTATCCTTCATCTACTCTATCCATCTTGGGTCCGTATATCCGAAGATCACCTCTTCCATCCCATCCATTCATCCATCCAACACCTATCCGTGTCATCCATCATAAAAATTCCTCTCGCATATCCCATAATTAGGATCAACAAAGGCACATACCTAAACATCCTCCATCTACATGTAATCCCCATACTCCTACCTCCATTGCTCCACATCATCCATCCCCTCACACCTTCCCATTGCTAATAAATGCACTTTGGATGCTAACATAAAAATGCATAAATCCAAACATCCACATGAATCTAAAGCTCCCCATGTCCCCTCTATACAACATGTTGAAGAAAAGAAAAATCAAATCCACAATCCAAATCAAACCCATTAGCCACAAAGGCCCACTAAAGCAAAAATCAAAACCATGTGGATCCCAAAGAAAAAAGATGCAATGCCATCAAATGAAAAATCTGTAAGAACATCCAAAGTTGGTAATCCAAAAGCTAACCATACCCACCTTTCATCTCCTAAGTTTTTTTTGGGTCCCTATGTCCCGAAATTCACTATTCCATCTCCTCCATTATCCCCACATTCTCCATCCATCAATCCTCTTATCTTTTCACATCCATCACCATATGTGCCAATGTTGGTTCTGAACCCACCACCTCATCACACATCCACCCCATCATTCTATCCATACCCTTTCCAGCATCCTATCCATTACCCCACATATCTCCCCCATCAAATCCCTCTAATTCATCCTTTTGCATAATCCATTTCTCCTTATAAGGTTGTACCAACATCCAACAGTCAGTTTGAACATGCGCTCTTAATACCTCGTATAGAACTTGATGCTTGAGTCCTCCATCCATATCCTTATCGCATGTCTTCTAAATCCACTTATTCGCCTCCCTATCCTTATCCATCTCCTTCTGCATGCTATGCAAAAAGTCCAAAAATCTAAAAAAGTCCAAAAATCCAAAAAATTCAAAAAAATCAAAATAAAATCAAAAAAATAAAATAGTAAAGAGAAACAATTCGTCCAATGGTGAAAACTTGACAAGCAAGCGCCTTGGATAAGTACCATGATGAAAACCTGGCAAACAGGCATCATGCGTAAATCCCCATCTGCACTTGGGGGTAGTTTCCTACTATGCATTCCCTCCATCCACTATGCTTCCTGCTATGCTTCCAGCTATGCATCCGTCTTCTGCTATACGTCCTCTCCATTCATCCCCTCCATCCTACCTATCTTACACATCCTGCTTGGCATATCTCATTTATCTCATCACTCCATCCTTCTTGTGATCTTGATCAAAAAATAGGGGCACCTATCTATGCATGCTTTGGACACCTCTTGGTATACATTCCCTGCACACATGCTCTATCATATCCCTAAATCACCCATCCTATCCTCCTCCAGTTATCTCCTTCATGTTCCCATCTTCTATCTCTCATGCTCATTATACATGACATATCTAGAGTGGGGGCATTTATCTTCCTTTGTGATATAGTCTGTGGAGACATCATTCCTTCCATCCTGACATCCCTTTTCATCCATTCATTTGGTAACCTTTTCCCCATCCTTCATCCACTCCATCCATCTTGGGTTCTTATGTCCCTCCATCTCCCCATCCCTATCTTCTTATCCTTCCATCACAGAATCCCTTGTCATCAATCCATCTGGCCACCTTTTCCTCATCGTCCATCCCAACAATCATCTTCCCCCCCATCCTCCACCCTCATCCCATCTCATAATCCCTTGTCATTGGTATCTAGCTATAGGATTTTCCCCATGCAATCCAATATCATCTATTTTATCGTCATCACTTCTGCTTTTTTTTTTTTGCACATCTTTTCCATCTCCTATCATTTCTCATCCTTGAGCTTTGTGATCACCACCATCCTCCAATTTAATCCAACAGGTCTATCATGTCCCATCGTGTTGGTCCAATCATTTTATCCCCTTATCTAGGGTTATCTCATCATCCTTCATCCATTGTCTATCATTGATATTTTGTCGAACTACGTTGCCCCTGCACTTTCACATAGGCAAGGTCGATCGTTTGATCCACCCTTGGGGTTCCATCATCGGTCTTTCTGCTTTGTCCATCTGATCCTTTATCATCTATCATCAATCTTCAACTCTTGTTCCTATTGTTTGTCCCGTCTTTACCATCCATCGAAGTCTCTTACCTTGTGTCATGTCTCTTGTGTCGTGTCATCAAGCTATGCCCTTATCTAGCTGGTTCTTAACCAACAAGATCCGCTTGTATCATCAGATCCAATCGGTTCTGAATACCCTGCGTCATATCGATCTTTTAGTCTAGTAACCATCATCAGTCTCAACAAAATGCATCCTTCCTAACAGACCTCATCAATCCCATCCATCCTCGTGATCCTATGGCAAAGGACGTTTGAAATTGATTGCGATCTTTTGATGCTTTTGGATTTTGTTTATCATTTGAACTCCCTATCATCACTTGTCATGGTCACCTTGATCCATCATATCATGGTGTGCTTTGACTAGTCAACATAGGGGTGTATCTTGATCTTTTCTTTGTCTTTTCGGTTGTCCCACTTTGTACCCACCAAGATCTCTGAGGTCTTGTGTTATGTTGGGGCATCCTTGTGTGCTTGTGGTTATCCCAATACCTGGCCCAACCAAGGTCATCAAGACTTTGGGGTGTTGGGATAGCCTTCTTGTTTGATGTGTTTGTTTCATGCATTAGACACTAATCTGCCTTGGTCATTTATACCTTGGTGTATCATGTTTTCTGCTAAAGCAAAAATCAGTGCTCCGATGATGGTAAATTGCATTTAGATTGTATTTCATCTCTCATCCTCAAATCCCCCCCCCATCCATTCATCCTTCATCGCACTCCCCTCCCAATCTCCTGCTGCCTTTTCATCCTTTCTCACCCACTTTGCATCATCTTTTTCATCTCACTTTGCATCATCTTTTTCATCTCCCTTTGCATCATCTCATCCATTTCATTTCGAGAGCACACATGTTCTCTTGAACCCGCATGTCCTCTCAAGGGGGCATCCTTCATCCCCTTCACCTACAACTTTCATCTTCACCCCCATCATCTTCCTTCCCAGTCACTTCTTTGAATGACTGGGGCATCTTTCCCAATCTAACCATCTTCTAGGTTTTATGTTTTAATATTCTTTGAAATGATGCTACTTCATAACACCATCTCAAAGAGGGGCGAAATGTAGACACCTAAATTTGGACACTTAATTTATCCAAATTTATCCCTTTTCATCTAAGCTTCCCCTTATCCGCATTAATTAAGTAATATCACTATTATTTAATTAATCACTCTAAAGTTCTTCTAATCCCTAATGTATCTAGTTAAATAATTAAATACCTTCCCGTTTCATCAAATAAATTAAATAAATATTCCATTTATTTAATTCCCTTTATGTCACATCCTCCATCTTTTATTATCTAATCCTAATCCTTCTTATAATCTCATCATTAGGATGTGCACATGCGTAATCCTTGATTAGGAGGTGTCACATCCTCCAACTTTTGCAAGTTGGCCTCTAATCTTTCTTAGCCACCTAACCTTCCTCTAACCCCTCATCAACTTGTCTAATCACCCCCTTTAGTCATCTCTTCCCATCCCCCAAGGAATTTTTAATTCCTTTTGTCTTCCCAAAGTCCTTTGAGGAATTTTTAATTCCACTCTCATCTTTCAAGGAATATTAAATTATTTTTCTCTTCTCCATGTCCTTTATGACATGTGTCCTTGGTCAACCTTATTAAAGGCTTTCTCCTTTTGGGCAAGGCACTCCACTTCCCCATGTGAATTTTTAATTCACTTTTAATCCCCAATGCACTCAAAAGGAATTTTTAATTCTTTCACTTCTTCCCACATGTCCTCTCTTTATTCTTTATTCTTTCCCCTCCCCATGAGGGATATTTGAGGAATTTTTAATTCCTCACATGTCCTCTCACCCACATAGGGACAAGGACCTCCTTTATGAGGAGATCTTGTCCAATCCCAAGGTACTTTGTACCCCCCTCCATGTCATGTACTATCCTTCCACCTCATGTCCACTTCACCTTTTAGGGCTATATCACATGCCACATGTCAAAATGTGAGGGCTTGTGAGTTCTGAAATCACCTTAGCCTTACATCTTGATCATTGGTGGCTCAATCTTGGCCATCCATCTCTTCTAAGAATTCTCAAAATTTCTATAAATACCCCCTCTTTTCTCTCATTTTAGGGGAGATCATTTTGCTAGCCAAACTCTTGCAATTTTATTTATCAATCTACACTTAGCCATTTTCATGCTTTCATCCATTTCCATCCATCCTCACACCATCATATAGTGCCATCTAAGGAGCATACACATCAAAGATCAAAGGGCCAATCAAAAGATCGATTCGACAAAAGGTAAAAGGTTTCATTTTGTTGTTCTTACTTTGTGTTGATTCCAACTTAGGCTAATCTTGAGGTGTAGGTTGTTTTGGTGTTTATTTACACTCTTTAGTTTGTTGCTCATTTTCTAACGCATATATTTGAGCTATCACAAGTACAACTTAGATCAGTGCCATATATCCATTGCAGAAGCCAAATTCATAAGCATATAAAGGTTTATGACAGATTTAATACATAACATATAACTTATAAGATCCCTGACAATATTGCATTACAATTTCATCAGTATGCATTATCACCCAATACTACTTATCAAATCCTTATACATAATATATCCGTCTATAATTCCATTCAAGTATTTTAATTAATTACTTGAATTAAAGCTAAAACAAGGATTATACACACCACAATAGTGAGATGAATGAAACAAGCCTTAGTCATCTTATTCAAAATTCAAATATGCATGTATAGTGGAAAGACATGAGTTTGAATTTATCATTTCAACTCAAATGCTAATACTGTTATACAACATTAAATCCCCATGAATTCAAAACCAATTACATAATAACTTAGAACCTAAATTGTATTTCTCTCTAAAACCATTGGACTTTACAATTTGCTCTGCAACTTCACCTAGACTCGACCAAAAATTATCTAACTTTTCAACCCATACTTTTGGCCTTGAAATCATTTTTATAGAAAATGAAGGAGCAAACAAGCATTGGGCCGGAAAGTACACGTCACCAGCCAGTTGGCACACTTGGTGATATTTCAAAAATTGTTACAACATCCATCACCTTGGTGAATATTCTTGTTCATCATGTTAGCTGAGAAAAGTCGATGCAACAACAAAAACCACAAGAAACCCACGCTAAGAATGCCATCAAAGCAAAACTGGAAACCATTGTAACCGTAGCATCCAATTTACCACCTGTTAGTAGTCCATTCCCTTTACTCTTCCTCACTCAAATATTTAGTTACCCATTTTTGGTATTCTTCATCAGTCGGCCAGTCAAAATTAATTACCTCATTCACCTTGGTATTATAAGGTGTGTATTTTACCGCTACCTGATTTGCATCTCTTTCAAAAGCTTCTAAAAATGAGTAGGTACTAATGATTTTATCCATACAGCTCACCAACAAGTCATAATCTGACTCATCACAAAAATAATTTAATTTGATAATTGATGACTTCACTTGCTTGATCCTGCCACTGTTGGAGTGACCTAATTTTCCCCTACTCATCAATTATATCTGGTAACAATGTGTTACCCCAATCATTAAAATTATTCACCAATTCCTTGATCCTCCTACTCAAATCATTTGGTAGGGTCTAAAAACCTTGCAATGATTTAACCAACACTTGAGTAGGCTTTAATGATTGGGGCCTATTATTTGTATCAAACCTTGAAGCCTTATACATGACATCCAAATCACTGGCCCTAGGGATCCAATTTTCAATCAATGGTATCACTACTTCCTAATCCCTATCAATATTCTTTATTGCATTTAACAACATAGAATATAAAGAATGTATAGATAGCAATTTACTATCAACCTTTTCATTTAAATGCCTCAAGACAGTAGTAACAATCTCCTTTTTCTTTGAAAGAGATCCATCCTCACTTACCTTCAATGATGTCTGCAATTCATCAATTCTTTGCAAGAGTTGCTTCTTTGTAGGATTAACATAGAACTTTGTTTCTTCATCAATTTATTCTAAAGGAGGGGTGAGAGAAATATTTTGACTGGGAGATCTTGGGGTGGAAACAAGTGGAGAAGTAGGAGGCACTGACCCTGTTGTGGAAGGTAATGTGCTGGTACCTGGAGAAATTGATGTCTCCCCAATCTATTTATACCTAAACCTTTCCACCTCAGTCTGTAACTCAACATTCCTCTGTTGCATCTTGTTGTATTCCTCAATCAAAAGGTTATGCTTCTCAATTAGGCTCTTCTTTTCAGCCTCCTCCCTTTCAGCATTCTTTTGGGCCAATTTGGCCACATTCATAGTCAAATTAGTGGCCTCAATGGTTGAGGTATCTAAATCTCTCTTTATTATTAATCCTCCTCTAAAATTTGGATTAGTATTTGTAACATTTGGCTTTCTTCCTTGAGGGGCCAATGCCCAAATTGCCAAAGTTTCATATTCCTCACTGAAGGCAGAATCTTGCAATCCTGCCTTGACTTTTTCTTTAGAGTCTTGCAAAGGATGCTTGGACTTTAAAATAGCATTAAATGCTACAACATCTGCAATGTCCCATTCAAGCATAATCAACAAACCAGCCTGACTCACCAGTCTTCTTCCCTCTTCAGGAGTGATGTTCTTAAATTCCTCCATTAATTCAACTTTTACCTCCTTATCATTATCTTGGTCTGACTTGTCAGGCCTTAGTTCTCTTCTCTTCTTTCATTTCTCTTGATATTCTTCAAATTTCACCCTCCATACCAATTGCAAGAATACATAAGTTTTTACAAATGTATTGTCATCTAGAAACTCCTTACATGCTTCCATTCTTGCATCTTGTACACTTTTTCCTTTCATATCTAAATCAGATAGAACCAATTCAGCTAACCTAGGAGGGGAAGGCATACCAACCTGCATGTCCTGAGCAGTAGCAATAATTTCATCCATCGAATCCTCCTGTGGTTGATCAATTCTTTGTCTTTTAGGGCTTGGCTCGGATGGTGGTGATGAGGGTCTGTCTTCTGGTGATGATTCTAAATCAATGATTTTAATTGCCCGAGGAACTTTGAATTTTGGACCTGGTTGTGAAGGCAACTTCATTATTTGTTTTCCTTTTCTATCCACTTCCTCTTCATCATTGCTATCATCCTTTTTCCTCCTATAAATAGGCCACCTTTTTGTAGGCTGGTATGCTGGCCTTGTTTCAATTGGTCTGGCACCTTGTTCCTATACACCCAGACTCAGTTCTAAATTTATCTTTTTGGTCCTCAATGTGCCCATAATTTCCTTGAAGTTTTGCATTAGAAACTCAATCTTTTTATGGTATGGATTGAACTCCAACAATGGATCATACTTCAGATCCATCTTATGCACAATATCTAATAGCTTATCATAATCTATCCATTTCTCCTTGTTCAACTCCTACCTATTTAGATCAAATTCATTTTTGATCAAATCCTCAGGAAAGTTTAACTCATGCACAAATTTTTCAACCTTTATTCTTTGTCTGAAAAGGGCAAAGAAACCCTCAGAATCATGCTGCCGCTTTGGACCACACCTTAAATGGTAATCATCAAATAATTTATCAAAATGCACCCAACCTCCTTTTGAAAAGGAAAAATCAGACACCACTATATAATCAGGGAAAAATGTTCCCTTACCCCTCCCTGTGAGGTTGTCCTCATGGATACAACCTATTTTTCACATAACTTCTAAAAACCCCACTCTTGGTGGCACATTGTATGGCAGTATATGGGGGGTTCCTTGAGAATCGTATACTCTCAAAATAGTGTTGACTAGGTATGGGATAATGTCATCCTAGTTATGTCAAACTTTCAATTCTGGCTTCCTCCCTTTTGGCCTGAGGAAATCATGCAATTCCTCAGGGATTTTGGGTACATTCACCATCAGTCTAGCCCTCAATCTAGAAGCAAATCAATTATCAAATTGCACATAACTGGTGCTTTCCTTATTGCAAGATAAATTTGCAGCCCATAATTGTACTGGAAATCTTTCTCCATGAACCAATTGCCTTAATCCCATCTTTTCAGAGAAAAAGTCAACATTCTTGAACAAGAACATATGCATCAACATAGAATACTAGAATAATTGAGTGCCAGTATCATTTTTCTGCAACTTTGACAACCCTTCATGTATCCTCTCAGCCAAGAAAGAGGCAAAGTCATATGCCACAGAGAAGTTAGGGTGTTGTATTTGCACCCCCATGAACATGTATGTAATAGGCATCACCGTACCAGGACTGCAACTAAAAATCTGACACAATAAATATAAAGTGGCCAAAAAATTATTTGCAAAATAGTTTAATCTGAAAGGTTCCTGGTCACTAGGGCTAATATGAAATCGTGAACATCCTACCCTAGCCAAATGAGGTGGAAGCAACTTAGCTCTAAAAAGAGACTTCAACTTTGCATATTCCTGCTTCATTTCCTCAAAATTGATAGGAACCAAGTCTTCACTCGGTTCACTCAAGTCAAAAATCTGTTGGACCTCTTCTCTATTAACGCTCAACAAAACCTTTCTGTCATTATCCTTGATTACCCATGTGACAGGGTCATATCTTGCAGCCACTTCCCTAAGTAAGTCTATGTCAGGGAACACATTTGGGACCACCAGCTTTCCCAAATCATACATTGAGCCATTTGAAAAGGGGTGAGGCAAATTCCTCTGTCCATACCATAATCTAAACATTTCCAAGCCTGTGAGAGGAACCGTAGCATCGACAATGTTAGAGAAATTATATACTAACCCTTCCCCCAGAATTTTCCCTCGCATTAGAACCAATCCCTTCTTCCTATCATTCATTGAGCAAGAAAATTGATCTAGGAAATCATCATACAAGTTTCTTTTTAAATAATCAACTTGGCCAGAATGTTGCTTTGGCAGTGCCATCTTGGACAAACTAGGGTCTTTTTTACAATTTCACACTTCGAATAGCTAGGACTAACCAGAGATAGGAAATTATAGAAAAAAACACTACAATTTCTCACAACTATAATTAAACTATAGCCCTAACACATTTATCAACAAGCTCAATGACAAGCACAACAAATCTTTTCCCAAATTCAAGTGCAAAATGACCAGGAAGCATAGAAATTAACTCACAGCTTTGTTTGCAGAAGTCCCAAATTCTAGCTGTAGAGGTTCACAACTTCGCTTTCAGCTCTAAAACTGCTCCTCAAAATACTTGAATGCTTTGTGATACAAATAAAATAGGAGAATTGATTTTATCTCAATCAAATCATGCCTGCAAATGTCTCATCTGCCATTAAAGCTCACTCGCGCACTGCACGAACAACTCCAACCATAGTTGATGCAGATTTAAATTTTAGCCATCCATGTGGTGGTTGCCTGCGATATCATAATTAGTAAAGATCCTGCAACTTTGGATCACGCGATGGCAGGAAACCATAGATCTTGAGCATTCGTGATCTTGTTCCTTCAACACAGTTTCCAACCTTATTATTAATCATCGAGTAGCTTTTTCATCAAGATTATAACATATCCGCTAATTTAAAACATGTGCACCTAGAGAACACTTTAGTAATCCTCCTTTTAATGTATTAAAGCCAAGTTAATTTACCACAGTATTTCCTTCATTCCTTCGGCTTCATCAAATGAGACACATGATCTCAGTCGTTCCCCACCATCTGGCGATGACCCCACTAGTCGATTGCGATATCATGGGCAAGCACCACATGTGCTGGGCCCTCTCCCCTAATAAATGATTTTATTTTGTAGAGGGACAAGTTCACATGGTCATAGATCAATTGTCGTGTGATCTTAGTCGTTCCCCGCCATCCCACAATGACCCCACCAGTTGATTGCAATATCACTGGCGAGTGCCACGTGTCTCATCTGGTGAAGCCGAAGGAATGATAAATAATTTGATGCGTCTTTAATACATTATGCCGTGGGTTACTAAAGAAGTTATAAGATGCACATGTTTTAAATCAATGGAGATGTTATAATCCTAGTAGAAAGGCGCTCGATGGTTAATATCAAGGCTGGCGACTGTGTTGAACAAACAGGATTGCCGATGGTTGAGATCCATGGTTGCCTGCCATTGTGTGATCAAAATTTGTGAGTTCTTTATTGATTGCAATATCACGGGCAGGCACCACGTGGATCTCCTTGTCAACGAGTAGTATGGTGGGGCAATGGCTACCCAGCCTACAAAAAGGCATGGGCATCTGCATGGCTTATGCTTGTTGCACTTTTGTTAACGGTTGTCAAAGTCAGTTAAAGTACATTTCATTAATTAGTTGTTGCGTACTTCCTTAGTATGTTCAATATAATTTTTTTCTTTAAAATATTATTCTCTACTTTTTAAAACTTTTAAAAACTGTTGTATATTTAAATTCTTAAAAATATAGAATAAATTTTTGTTCTTTAAAAAATAATATTGTTTTACTTTGAATTATTTTAAATATAATTAATAAAATAATTTTGAACTAATTGTTTCATATTTTTTTATATACATTTAATAAATAAAATAAAATAAAAATATCAATTTTTAAAATATGATTGATAAAATAATTCTTATACACTAAAAAATTGATATATACATATAATAAAACAAATATAATAATATATAAAGTTTTAAAATATATGTAATAAAATATTTTTTAAAGGATAAAAAATGTTTCATACTTAATATATAAAATAAAATAAATATATCAATTTTTAAAATATAATTAATAAAATAATTGTGAAATAGTGTCAGTGTTAGTTTTACAATTAGGTTTAGGGTTAGAGTTAGAGTAAGAATTATTGTTGAGATTGAATCATAACCCTTATCTAACCTTAACCTTAAACCTAATTGAACCATAACCCTATTTGTAATTGAACTTTAACTCTAACCCCAACCCTAACCCTATCATTGAACCCAAGCTTTATCCTAGAACCCCAACTCTAATTAAATGGTAAACCTAACCTAACCTTAACCCTAATGTTAATCCCAACCCTAAGTCTATCTATAATTATAATCCTAACCCTTCTCATTCTAACCCTAACCATAATTCTAATGCTATTCATAATCCTTAGTTTAACACTAACCATAGTTCTCATGACAGCCTTAACTCTAATTATAACCCTAATCAAACCCCAACCTTAACCTTAACCCTAACCTTGAGCTTAATTAAACCCTAACCTTAACCTTAAGCCTAAGCTTAATTAAATCAAGATCCTAGCTCTAACCCCAAACTCATATATGTGAGGTAATTATAATTTAGCAAAACCCTAACCATAATTGAATCATAACCCTAATTGAAATATAATCCTACTTTTAATTGAACCCTAACCCTAATTGAATTGTAATTTTAACCCTAAGCCTAATTGAACCCTATTTTTAACTCTAAGACTAATTAAACACTATTTCTAACCCTAACCCTAAGCCCATCTAAATCCTAGCCCTAATTGAACCCTAACCCCAATTGAATCATATTTAAACC